>CAUZXS010001551.1:0-55000 GCA_963585895.1 Sepioteuthis lessoniana
CATCCCGATTGTGCAATGGGCTTGAGATAGATAGATAGATAGATAGATAGATAGATAGATAGCGTAAGTGATACCGTAATTCAACATAGAAAAGAATAAATCTTTCAAGCTGAAATATAGAAAATTTGTAGGATCTTATATAATACAATATTTTTAATTAATTTCCAATCGTAAAAATAACCATCATTAAAAGAAAAATGTCTTTAATATTTTTAATTTAAACTACTTCAATTTTTAACACGCTATAATACACATGCGCTACCGACATATATATATATATATATATATATATATATATATATATATATATATATATAATATGAAAACCATATAGCGCGATAGAGCTCAAACTAAGACGAAAATTACTAAAATGCAAATGCAAACGCACAATACAAATAGCGACATTCAACGTTAGAATTTTAGATAGAATGGAACAACTTCTGGAACTGACAGCATCGGCGATAGATGATAGCATTGACATAATATGCATACAAGAACACAGGTACACTCACACAATACTGGCAATAGATGGACGTTAGCCACTGAATGGAAAAACTCTGGTAATGCCACGATATGAGATGTAGGTATACTTATAGGACCACAGGCCCTAAAATCACTAAATAGCATCGAGAAAAATCAACCAAGGACGATGGTAGCTACATTTAATGGAAACTCCAACGCAACAATCATCTCCTGGTACAGCCCTACCAATGTTAGTGAAGAAACTAAGCTCATCAACTTCTATAATGTGTTTTCCTCCCTTGTTCGTAGCATCCCGAAACACAACGTCCTCGTCACTGGTTAAGACATGAATGCCCCAAATGGGTAAAAGCGTAAACCACAAATTCAGCTTGCACAACTCGTCAAACAGAAATAAGAAACATCAAACAGATTTTCCGCTAGAAAATAGATTAACATGCCTCAATACAAAATTTCGGAAAAGGAAGAGAAAACTGTGGACATACACCTACGCAAATAATACTAAAGCACAGATAGACTGTGTCTTTATGATACGAAATGGAATAATAGCGCATTCATATTCCTCTTTTGAGGGGTGTGACCGTCGATCACCGAATTGTCACGCCAAAGATACGACCGAGACAAGAAGGAATGCGGCCCGAACAACAACCACTGTAGACTATGACTGGCCCCTGCTTAATAACCGGGATATTAGAGATTAATATACGTTAACGCTAAGAAACAAATTTGATGCACTACAAGAGAAGTCAGAAACACATACTCCGAATGACGAATATGAGAATTTCGACAATGTCCACCAAGAAGCAGCAGCGGAATGCATACAAACTAAACAAAGAGCTAAACATAGAGTCCCCATGGGAGACATCAGAGGTTAGAACAAAGTGTGCAGACGTGAAAATTGCTTCCAAATTCAATAGGAGGAACCCAGCTAATATCAATGCCCTTAAACTTAAAAAGGCACAAAATTAATTAGTTAACATATACCTAAAAGAACAAAGAGAATACATACAAAATTAGATCAATGAGATTAGAGACTCAGTTGAAGATAGACAATCAAGGATAGAATGGCAAATGGTAAACGAAAAGAGCAGAAGGAAGAGCACTGTGAAAGCTAAACTGAAAGCTACCAGCCCAGAAGAAACGAATACAATTATGGAAACAACATTTCAGGAATTTATTCGGAAACCCTCCGAAAATTACACGTGAACCAATCACGAAAATTAGACATCAATTAGACATCAAACTGGGACAGTTTACGCAAGAAGAACTGGAATTTGTACTAAGAAAAATTAAAAATAGAAAAGCATCAGGGGCTTGATGAAATACCCCCAATATGTAGGGAAGACCAGGGAATTCGACAACATACAGCTCTGACACTGTTATGCCGCATGTAATCAAAACACAATAGACAGATGAACAAAAGGATGCATCCTCTCTTTCCCTAAGAAGGGGCGACCTCAGATTAGCCAAGAACAACTGAGGTATAATCTTTACATCCATAACGGCAAGATCTATAATTCTCTACGGCGCAACTGCATAGAGCCGAAAATTGGGAAGATACTTAGGAAGAACCAAAATGGCTTTCGGAGAAATCGATCCATGACATTGCAAATTTTGACAATCCATCGAATTCTTGAAAGTAAACAGGCAAAAAAACCAAGAGACAACAATATTATTTGTGGACTTCTCCAAAGCCTTTGACTCCATATACAATGGGAAGATAGAGCAAATACTATTCGCCTACGGCCTATTCAAAGAAACTGTCGCAGCCATAATGATGCTATATAAAAACACGGAAGTTAGTCTGCTCCCCAGATAGAGACACAGACTACTTCGACATCGTAGCAGATGTGCTGCAAGGAGACACATTAGCTCCATACCTCTTTATCATTTGTCTAGGACTACGAGCTTAGAACGTCTATTGATAAAATGAAAGATAACGGTTTCAAGCTGACAAAGAAGCTGAAGTACCCCGCACAAACTATTACGGACGCGGACAACGCCGATGACATAGCACTTCTGGCAAATACACCCGGGGCAAGCTGAAACCCTGCAACTGAGTCTGGAACAAGCAGCGGCAGGCATAAGCCTCCATGGCAATGCAGACCAGACGGAATACATGTGCTTTAATCAAAGAGGCGGCATCTCCAAACTAAATGGTAGTTCTCTGAAAGTAGTAGACAAGTTCACCTACCTAGGAAGCAGTGTCTCATCCACCAAGACAGACATTAACACGCGACTAGCAAAAGCGTGGAAAGTTATCGATTGACTATCGGTCATATGGAAGTCAGACTTGATCGATAAAATGAAACGCAGATTTTCCAAGCAGCGGTTGTGTCGATACTGTTATATGGATGTCCTACATGGACACTAACAAAACGTATGGAGAAAAAGCTTGACGGCAATTAAACAAGAATGCAGCGAGCCATATTGAACAAGTCCTGGAGGTAGCATTCCACAAATCAGCAGCTATACGGCCACCGACTACCCATCACGAAAACTATTAAAGTTAGACGAATCAGACATGCAGGACAGAGTTGGAGAAGTAGGGACGAACTCATAAACGACATACTCCTGTGGACCCCTTTACATGAACAAACAAAGGCAGTACAACTAGCTAGAACCTACATACAACAGCTCTGTGTCGATACAGGATGAAACCTTGAAGACCTACCGGGAGCGATGGAAGATAGAGAAAGGTAGCGTGAGAGAGTCAGTGAGATCCGTGCAGGTGGTGCCACATGATGATGATGATGGTGATGACGATATATATATATTATTAAATTGGTATTGGTGGTAGTGATTAGACCAACGTATGTATTATTTTTCTTTGGAGACACAGTCTCCCAAAGGAAATTTGAACATACATAAAACAATCATCAAATCAAGATATCAATGAGGGCAGAGGAAGAGTTATGGAAATAATTAGGTTGGAAGTTTAAAATTTGTTGTAGTAAATGATAAGTTTTTTTTTAAAATAATTTCACAATAATTATAAAATAGATGAGCATATATGAGAAAACTTTATCCAAAACCTGTTCTCGCCCAACTGATCTTAAAAAATGAAGACTTATCATTTGCTACAACAAATTTAAAACTCCCAACCGAATTAATTCCAATGACTCTTCCTCCTCCACCACTAAACTTCTTAATATATATAATATATATATATATATATATATATATATATAGTGTGGAACGATAAAATTGTCGCCCTAGAAAAGACGGCATGATTCCATTTCCGTTTTAATGAAAACGGGTTTTCTTTTTTTTGTTAAAGACCATATACTAGTTGGCCGGTTGTGTACAAATCCCAAGAGCGATAGGAGCCTTCTATCATGTCTGAAAGTGACACAATGTTCAACGAGTCGAGATTGGAGATGCACCGCTGTACAACTCATGCACTCTCTACCGATGCATGTTATGACAACAGGACTATTGCCAGCACCCTCAAAATGCAAATCTGGATTGCCGCGAATAACAGGGACGGGCCCATGGTGATGAAAACAAAGTTTTCGGCTACGTTTATGGTCTTAGGTGTGGTTTCAAGTGAGAGCCACATCATGCCTCCTCCCATTTTCGAAGTAGGCTTGAAAGTCAACACCAAAGTGTACCTGGCTGTGCTAAAGAATGTGGTGATCCCCTGGTGCAATCAGGTGACCCCGTTGCAGACCCTGGGTGAGGCAGAAGGACACGGCGCCGGCCCACAAGTCCAAAGAGACCCAGGCTCTGCTTCAGAAGGAGTGCTACGACTTTGCACCCTTCTCTCACTGGCCCCTCCTCCCCCGACCTGAACCCACTGGACTACTTCGTTTTGTCATACGTCGAGAAATCACCAACATGACCTCCCACAACACCAAAGCCAACCTGATCACCGCCATCCGCTGAGTATTCGCCGAGCTCCCGCCGGCCCTTATGGAAAACGCATGCTCCCAGTTCTTGATCCGTATCGAGGCGTTGATTGAGGCTGAAGGCGGCTACATTGAATAGATGTCAGCTCTACTACATAATCAAGTGACCTGAATTGATTTTTTCAATAAAAGTTTTAAAATAAAGCTGTAGTGTTGTTTTCTTTAGGACGACAATTTTATCGTTCCACCCTGTATATATACATATGTATGTATGTAAGTAAATAAATGATAATTATTAAATAGAAATAAATACTAATTACTTGAAACCAAATAGTTTTTACTTGATGCATATAACTGTAAATTGTTTGTATTAATAGTAATCCTTGAAGCAATAATTGTTTATTAAGGATTATTATTATTTGTCACTTGAAACTATATATATATATATATATATATATATATATATATATATATATATATATATATATATCCTCGATAGCTCATGAAGTTATTGTACCCTATTTGAAAGTGTGACTCATGAGGATATGGAAGCTTCTATTTCAGAGTATTCATCTATAGAGAAATGAATTGATTAAAATTTTGAATGTTTATCTCTTACGTAAACCCATCAAAATTAGCATTCAGAAGATTCGACTGAAAATTAAGAAAGATAATTTTAATCCTATTCCACAGAAAAGAAATCACGCAAAAATCTCTCGTTGCTTTCTGGGTTGCAATCCCATACATACGAAAATAATGGGAATATAACTAACAAATAGATAGATATATTTGTATAAATACTAACTGGAGTTTATGCACACCAACACTTGTATACATATATATGCGTCTGTGTGTGTGTGTGTGTGTGTGTGTGTGTGTGTGTGTGTGTGTGTGTGGAGCAGTGGGCGTAGTTCGTAGGAGTGTTGAACGAAAGGGAGACTGATGGAAACAGGCAAGCAGGTACTCAAGATAGGTAGAAAGATTTTGAAAAAAAACATTTTTAGATTTATGGTTCTTGAGAAGCAACACACACACACACACACACACACACACACATATATATATATATATATATATATATATATAGAGACAAACACACACAATAACATAGACAGATAGATAGATAGGCTTTCTGAAAAGACTAAAGGAAATAATTAGAGGTCGAAAAAGACGGCCATGGGATTAAGATATAAAATCGGGCAAGAAGCAAGGGTTTTGGTGTACTTAGGCAAATACTGGCTGATAACGTCGTAAAAACACGTGAGAGGAGGGAAAAAACTGAGCTAAATGGCCAATCTCATTTGATTAGGTCAAGTGGGACAGGAAAAAGCTAAGAATACATTCGAGCAGGGATGAAAAGTATCTCTTGTGTTTGAACAATCAATCGAAATCGTAAAAGAAACATGGAAATAAAGACACTTACTGACTTATATATGTATCAACACACACACACACACACACACACACACACATATATATATATATATATATGTTAGAAGATAGAGAGAGAGAAAGAGAGAGAGAGAGAGGGGGGTAGAGAGAGAGGGAGAGAGAGAGAGATTGGCAGCAATAGAACCGAAATACGAAAATTCAAGAATGACCAGAGATTGTGGACAAGAAAGGTCTCCAGATCAGAGCAGAATAAAAAGATTAGTTCAAATCTTTTCACATAAGTTAGCGAACAAAGAAAAAAATACTTCAACATCGCGACACAGAGTCAGATAGTGGTGTAGTGAAAAATAGGCCTGCAAGTTATTTTACAAGACATTACTCAATAAAGCAATGCAAGTAATGACATAGATAGATGAGTCGGGTGAAAGAGAGAAGAATGCTAAATAACGAAAAGAATTCTGTAGAAATTATGAAGCTTTTTACATTTTTTTAAACTCCAAATAAAAACGATGGAAACATTGTGAGTTTTAATGGTTAACGTGTAAGAGTTGCATTGTCAGAGAGTTCGATCCTCATAGTATGCCATGGGATTTTCTTCATATGCTAAACTAAGCTAAGCTTAGTAAATAGCTAATAATAAAACTGTTAATAGGGAGAAGATATATTTAAAAGGGAGTTGGTTGACAGGTTAAGAAATGGGGATTGATAGATTGATAGATAGAATAAGACATGTAGTAATTACTAGTAAATTGTAGCGTTTTTACTTCCCGAGTTTGTTAAAAAATGGCCGTGAGCTTAACTCGACCGAACAGAGTTATGTTGAAGAAAACCGATATAGTAACTGCAGGACTGTGACAACCAATTTCCAGATTATCGTCTACACAAGATTAATATTTTCAAAAATATAAAGATAAGCATATTTCTAACGGAAATTTCTTAGTCGATTCATTGAACAAGAAGCCTTTCCGGCCTTGAGTATGAAAGCAGTATCGTATCGAAGCAACATGTTCGCATCATGACAGTTACATGGTGCCTTCAATTAGTTTCCAGATTTTTTTTGTACAGGCATTTAAAATTGTCGTAGACTCCTGAAAATCCAGTATGTTATTGCTATACATCTTATGAAATGACTGACCAATTTTTATCGTTTCAGGTTCAAATGAACAGCTACAGCATGAATTGGAATACACCCTACTAAAGCCTGATTGTCACAGTTGGTGAATTTCAAAAATGCAATCTGGACGTGAAGACACTTTAGAAGAACGATACGCAATAAAATTCTGTTTTAAACTTGGAAAAATTGATGCCACAGAAACGTATGTAATGCTTCAGAATGCTTTTGGAGCATCTTGCATGAATCGACCATCAGTTTTTGAGTGGCATAAGAGATTCAAGGAAGGCAGGAAGTTTGTGAGGGATGATGGGAGGTGTGGGAGGAGTAAGGAAGTCAATACACCAGAGTTGATTGGCCAAACGGTTAGGGTTTGGATTACTATGTTGAGGATTTAAGGAAGTTCAGGAAGAAATTTCGTCGGAAGAGGCCAGCACTTTTCAAATCGGATCAGTGGCATTTCCACCATGACAATACACCAGTCCACAACTCCATCCTTGTCACAGACTATTTGACCAAGATGGGCATCAAGACATTTCCTCACCGTCCCTATAGTCGAGACCTTGCTCGCTGTGACTTTTGGTTATTCCCTAAGCTCAGAGACAATTGAGGAGATGAAAGAGGCTGTGACAAAGGTCATTGACATGCTCACACAAGAGGACTTCCATGGGGTGTTCCAGAATATACTAGAACGGTAGAACAAGTTCAGGAAGAGATTACCTGGGAAGAGGCCAGCAATCTTGAAATCGGGTCAGTGGTATTTCTACCAGGACAATACACCAGACCACAACTCCCTCCTTGTCACAGACTATTTGACCAAGATGGGCATCAAGATAATTCCTCAGCCTCCCTATAGTACAGACGTTGGTCCCTGTGACTTTTGATTATTCCCTAAGCTCAGAGGTACAACACGTACATTGCAGCCGGAGGAGATTACTTCGAAGGGGGCTAGAGTTTCATGTGTGTACTCTCAATAAAAGTGCCCATGCGAAAAAAGTCTAGAAACTTATTTAATGATCCTCGTACGTTGAGTAGAATCACCAGCTCGCTTTACTCTCTCAGACAAACGACTCCTTTCATATATTAGGTTATATTTATTTTTAAATTTTATGTAACATTCAATAAATTGGTGAGCAATTTATATTAACGGACTTTAATTGTGAGTTTGATTCTCACTTGGTGTCCAAAAATTCTTGCCCTTTGTTAAAACTAAGCTAATCTTATTAAATGACTGTCCATTTTGATTATAGTTTCGCTACTCACAATACTTTAAAAGGGAGATAACTCCTTGGCCGTGTAGCTTAATTGTTGGATTGCGAAATCGTTGTAAGCGAGTTCACTTTTGGACAAATAAACTTAGGAAAGGTATGAACCCACTTAGCCTCCGGTAATAGTTTGAATAATATAATTATTGTTACATTGCTCAGTTGGTTTTGGGCTGTAGATTACACCAATTGCATCTCTGCTGAGGGGTAAAACTCCCTTAACGAGCGTCCTGATATGACACTAAACAAACTGATGTTGAGGTTTCAGTAATGCTGGAGCTTTGGGCAATACAGGGTATCCCTTTATTGCCATCACTCCAGGTCCACCTGGCCCGGAGTGGTTGCACTTGATAGGGTCCTATCTATGGGTCAAATATAACTAAACTCAGAATTTATGCTAAACTGAATTGCATGAAATAGAACTGTTTGGACATTTAAACTCCGTAGTTATGCTAAACTGAATTGTTTGAAAGGGATCAACTTTTTTATGCTAACCTGAAATGTTTGAAATTCAACTGTTTTTACATTTAACTGTGTGTAAAAAAAAGACTGAACTTATGCCAAACTGAAGTTTTTGAACTAGAACTGTTTGATCTCATAAATGTGTGTAAACAAATGACTGATGTTTATTTGAATTGTTATTCATGCATAGCAATACTAGGAGCCATTCAACTTTGTTGACCTACTACTAGACTGAATTGTTCGAAATCGAACTGTTTTTACATTTAACTGTGTGTAAAGAAAAAACTTTATTTAAACCAATGACTATGTGTAAACAAAAAACTATGCTTATGTTAAACTGAATTGTTTGAAATTAAGTGAAACCATTTAATTGCATGCAAGAAAATCGAGCTCAGGTTTACTTAAAACAAGATGTGTTAAGAAATCATATATATAATATATGTTTAAAAAGGATTTGGCATGAAGTGACCAATAATGGTTGATATGCCATGAAACCAAACCAAACCAAACAACTGTTCATTTTACAATGGTGGCAGTGACATGAACTAGCCCATGGAAGATGATATGTCATTAAACAAAAAAAAAAGAAACAACAAATAAAACCAAACAAACTCAAAAAAAGTTACATTTATTCTGACCTAAAGATACCAGTATTTTATTATTACTTCAGAAAAATTATTCAATCAAGCGGATATTATTAGGTATTATTTATGAGTAACCTCTCTAGCATTGTGTAACATAGCCATGATACGGATATGTGAAATGTACATATGTTCATAAAATGTTCATAAGCATAGGAATCCTAAAAACACGAAACACTGACGACTCTCTTTTATTACCTTCTTTAAGTTTAGGTTTTCGACACGAGGAGAGAGAGACACAATTTTTACTATGCTGACTGTTTTATCTGACCCAACAAACGCGCGTGCGCACCCTGCAGCAACAAAACTGAACTGGCCTCGCCCAGACTTAAATCCCAACTCGCTCTGTCTAAGTCCAAGTCTCAACTCACTGCTTTTATTCAAAATCACTAAGAATCCCAGCCCATCGCTTCTGGCCATGACGTCATTCACATCCCCAGTTCCAAATCCTATCCGGGGTTTTTATTGTGACATCTGTGATTGTCACATCCTCCCCGCGCGTGCATGAACACCTGCGTTAATGTGTGCACCTACCCATGCACTAAGCTGAAAGGTTCTAAGCCTAATTAAACCGAAAGATAAGATATATAAAACGAAAAATGATAATATAAAAAAATCATTCCGCAATTATATAACAATTGAAACTCACTAACCAAATATATGAATTGGTATCATTCCAAAAATGTGTTGCACGCTTTTTGTATTTTATGCAATTTTAGCTTCAGCAATTATATTTCTCGTGAAAGAATTCCAGCGGTAAAGAGTTAAGCAATAAATAATACCTAATAATGAAAATAGTTAAGTTTTTAAAAAGTTTGGGCGTGAACTTATTCATGAACGATAATATATATATATATATATATATATAACTTGTTGGTGACTGTAGTCAAGGGTGACCTGAAAACTTTCTTTTCAATAGCTACTACACAGAGGTCTAGGGGAGGATGCTACCCCTTTCACTGGATTGCTCCACTTTACCCTTGATCCGTACCTTATAGTGCTGAGTGTTAAGCAAGGCGGCATCAAGTACCGCTTTTTAGTCTTTGATATGACTCGACCTGGGACTGGCGTAAACTCTATCCACTAGAACAACAGACAGGTTAACTCAGATAATTCCGAGCCTAGAATAAGTCGACATCTGTAATCGATGTCTTTTTCAGTTGGTGAGACACTGCTTCCTAGGGAGGTGAATTTGTCAACCAGTTTCAGAGAGGTTCCGTCTAGTGTGCAAATGTCGGTTGCTTGATTATAGCGCATATATTCAGTTTTGTGTGCATTGACATGGAGGCTAATGCCTGTGGCGGCTCGTTCCAACCTATGTAGTAGTAGGCTTGGTTGGGCTGTTTCTTCCAAGCAACGGTCGTGTCGATACTGCTGTATGGATGCACAACGTGGACGATAACTAAACGGCTGGAGAAGAAGATAGACGGCAACAACATAAGAATGTTGCGAGCAATTTTAAACAAGTCCTGGCGGAAACACCCCACAAAGCACCATCTATACGGCCACCTGCCTCCCACCACGAAAACTATCCAAGTTAGACGAACCAGGCATGCAGGACTCTGCTGGAGGAGCAGGGACGAGCTCATAAGTGATGTACTCCTATGGACCCCCACATATGGACGAGATAAAGCAGGATGACCAGCCAGAACATACATACAGCAGCTATGTGAGGATACGGGATGTAGCCCTGAATACCTGCCAGAGGCGATGAACGATAGGGAAAAGTGGCGTGAGAGGGTCAGGGATATCCGTGCTAGCGGCACGACGTGCAATGATGAGGACATCCCCTGCCAAGAGCCACTCCACTAACACCCACTCACACCCACAAAAAAGAGTTATCTTGAGTATGACACTGAACTACGTCTGATGGTAAGGCTCCTGTTCTGGAGATCATCGGCGTGAGGAGTACCCCGTCACTGATATTATTCCCAGGTCCACTCGGACCTGGAGCGACCGTAACCGTTGGGTACCTTCTCTTTGCCAAATAGACCATTTCGGAAAATATCATTATTATTAGACATGGATACTTATAACTACATAACTTTGGGAAAACAAATTACAATTATTATTTTACCATTTCGAAAGTTTTTCACTCCAGCAGAAGCTGATGGGTTTTCATTATTTTTTCCAGTTTCCTGGACTCTTTTCAGAGTTCTGGCCGATCTCAACAATGCTCTAGTTTGGATGGTCTAGACTCGTTCTCTTATTTCTAAGTCCTCCAGTCTCAGTACAAATCCTTTGGTGACTGTACCGCGTGCAACAATTACAACTGGTATCACCGTCACTTTCATGCTCCTTAGTTTTTCTCAGTTCTCTAGCAAGATCTAGACACTTATTTCTCGTTTCGCTTGCTTTCAATTTTACCTTGATCAATTGGGACGGTAAAGTCCCCTATTTGGCAGGTTCTCTTTTTTTGTTTATTGTTATTGTTGATGTGTCTCATTCTGTTGCATATTAACCTTTGACTTAGCCCGATGTTCCAGCTTGGTAAACAATGTCATTGCAGGACGCACCTGTGTAAATAAGCCGAAGCACGTTATGTGAGTGACAACCTGAATACGTGGGCAATGTAAAATTATATACTCGGCCCACAGTAGATATGGGGAGCCTTCGTGGGGTCCATCTTCAATTTGGAGTCTTCGGTGTACATACGATCAGTCACGGAGACAGGCTGCCAGGTGCCCAGGGGTAGGGGGCAATGGCTCACAGTGGCCACTGGCCAGAACGCAAAAAAGATAAAGATGTAAGGCCCTGAAAATAACACAGCCTGGTATGGTCAAGAGAAGTTATGGATCGATATAGCCGTCTGTCTTGGTCTCCCTCCTTCGCCCTGTCTCTCTCACACATACACCAGCTACGACTCCTTTCGAAAAATGAAAAGTGGGGATTATATTTTTATTAAAAAGATGTTATTGCTCCTTCATCATTTATTACGGTTACACAACAATTCTCTTGGATGGATTCTGATTTGTGTATATACCATTTTACTGAATGGTCAAATTTTAATCATTTGCACAATTCCTAGTGGATTACCTTCTATGCACTCCTTCTGTGCAAGTTTGCATGCTTCTCTTATTATGTCATTAACTGATTCATTAATATCCCCATATAACCTCCAAAATATGCTGGAGGTTGGGGGTGATGTGGCGGTTTCAGTAATGCTGGAGCTTTAGGGAATACAGAGTATCCCTTTATTGCCATCGCTCCAGGTCCACCTGTTCCTGAGTGGTAGCACCTGATAGGGTCTTATCTATGAGTCGAATAGAACTAAACTATGTGCCTATGCTAAACTGAATTGTTTGAAATCGAACTGTTTTGATATTTAAACTGCTTACCTATGCTAAACTTTACTGTTTTTCATTAAACTGTGTGTAAATTAATCACGAATAGATATTTGATTAGAATTTTTGCGATATATAGCAATACTTCGAACTATTAACTTAGTTGACTAAACTGAAGCGTTTGAAATAGAAACGTTTATGTATAAAAATGGATTTAGCATTAGATAACCCACAATTGTTGATATGCTATAAAAGAAAATAAGACCAAACATAACGTACACTTAAATAGGAATAGTTTCTTGAATACATAAGTAAAACTGTATAACTCTATGCTACTGATATGTATTTGGTTGGAATACTTGATAACGTACGTTGAAAATAAGTTGGGATTACAATCAGACATTTAAAAATAAATAAAATTTTCGTATTAAACATACAATAAGGAATTGATAAATCGTTAATTAAAACCAACCAAACGTTTCTTTTTTTTATTTTGATTTACTATTTGTTTTTAAAACAATTGTTAGTAAGAACTATGTAAATTAGAAATCTTTATTTTTTATTTATTTCTATTTGACTTCCTGTGTCAGCTGAGTTCTAATTCCGACGAGGATGGTTTGAGTGCATTTCTTCCAGCTCACAAAGCTCCTATTTTTATTCTTCAACTTAGAAGCTGAGTAAAAACGATTGAAAAATTTGATTTTATCCCATTTTATCCGACTTTGCTAAAAGTGGAGAGTACCTCTGATCCATAATTTTTGTTACATTTAATATAAGAAAATTATAGAAAGCTATTACAAATTCTATGAGGTAGAAACAATCGCACAGTTATCCATAAATAAGTATACACCCAGCATTTTTTGAAAGTGAATTTCTTCTGAACCCCAAAAATTATAGATTTTATTATTTCTAGCGGAGGAGATATTATTAGGTATTATTTATAACCAAAACCTGGAGACACTAAAGCCAAAAATAAGGATTCATAGCGGTCAAAAATTAAGTACACATCTTTTACGTATTTACGCAATTTTGTTTTCCTACACAGGGGATACATGTCTATTTTGGCTTAATTTCGATAGAAGACAATTTGGTAATAAATAATACCAAAAATACCTATTCTTAACGCAAGATGAAATTGTATATATATATATATATATATATATATATATATATATATATATACATATATATATATATATGTATACCAATCCTCTGGTGACTGTACCGAACGCACCAATTACAATTGGTATCACCGACACTTTCCTGTTCCATTTTTATTATCATTATTTACTTTTTTAGAGTTTTTCACATCAGTATTAGCTGATGGTTTTCCACTGAAGTTTGAGAGGCAGCAAGTTTCCTCAAGTCTCCAAGACTCTTCTCAGTATTATTATTATTATTATTATTATTATTGAGAGATTTTCACACCAGTTTTAACGGGTGGTTTTTCATTGAAATCTGAGAGACAGCAAATCTCTTCAGGTTTTTCGGATTCTTCTAATTATTTATCAAATTTTACCACTGCTGTGGTCAGCATGGTCCCGATTTTCCCTCTGATCCCAAATTCTTCCAGTCTCTTTTTCAATCCTTAAGGGTGTTGCAAAGATACGAACTATAGTTTGTATTCCCATTACCTTTGTATTCCACCATTGCAATGATTAAGTCCCCTAGATGATAAGTTCTTTTTTTTTTATTAATACTAGGTCTGGTCTTATGAGCGGGATTATTTTCATTAACTAGTAATAATAACACCAAACCATATAACTGGTGGCAAATTAATACGATTAGATAAAAGTACTTGAAACCATGTAACTGAGAAAATTATTTTGCAAAGAATAATTGCTTGAAGCTCTTTTTAATCATAAATGATTATTGTTAGATACTTGAATACATGTAATTTCTTGCAAAAAAAAAAGACTGATTTCGGCATTAAGTAACCCAACAAAGGCTGACATGCCTTTAAAAGAAGCAATCCATCCCCCATCCACGCATAAGAAAAGTAACATTTCAAAATTTCACTCTAGAGGGGCAAAATGACTAATGCCTAACTAACAAGCTTCCGCAATCTTTCACTAGCCTTTTCTTAAAACCTGTTTCATCCTACTGGGTGGAACGATAAAATTGTCGTCCTAAAGAAAACAACACTACATCTTTATTTCAAAACTTTTATTGAAAAAAATCAATTCAGGAAACTTGATTATGTAGTAAAGCTGACTTTGGTGTTGTGGGAGGTCACGTTGGTGATGTTCTCGACGTATGACAAAACGAAGTTCAGGTCGAGGGAGGAGGGGGTCAGTGAGAGAAGGGTACTAAGTCGTAGCACACCTTTTGAAGCCAAGCCTGGATCTCTTTGGACTTGTGGGTGGCGCCGAGTCCTGCTGCCACACCTAGGGTCTGCCACGGGTCACCTGATTGCACCAGGGGATCACTACACTCTTCAGCACATCTAGGTACACTTTGGTGTTGACTTTCAAGCCTACTTCGAAGATGTGAGGAGGCATGATGTGGCTCTCACTTGAAACCACACCAAAGACCATATCCGTAGCCGGAAACTTTGTTTTCATCACCCTGGGCCCGTCCCTGTTATTCGTGGCAATCCAGATTTGCATTTTGAGGGTGCTGACAATGGTCCTGTTGTCATAACTTGGATCGGTAGAGAACATGAGTTGTACAGCGGTGCATCTCCGATCTCGCTCGTTGAACATTGTGTCACTTTCAGACATGATAGAAAGCTCCTATCACTCTTGGGATTTGTACACAACTGCCCAACTAGTAGATGGTCTGCAACAAAAAAAGAAAACCCGTTTTCATTAAACGGAAATGGAATCATGTCGTCTTTTCTAGGGCGACAATTTTATCGTTCCACCCTGTACATAAAGGAAAAAAGAAAGAAAAACGGCTTCGTTTAATAGAGAAATAAAATACAAAATTCAAGTATTATAAAAGGACTATGATCTTACCTTAAAAGGTACTCTTTCACACAATTCTGCAGAAAGAATTAACTCGGCTTTGCTTGATCTGACAGATAGGTTTTGCTTGCTTGTGGTTACCGATTGCAATTCTGAAACGGCTAGTCACAACTTAACTTCTGCTTTAAACTTGCATTACCCGCCAGAAAATCAATATCACCGTGATAGTTCTACATTTACAGATATTCAAGAGCAATTTCCTTTTTATAGTATGTTTGTTTGTTTGTTGGTTGGTTGCTTGCTTGCTTTGTTTGCTTGTTTGTTTGTGTTTTATGGCATATCAACCTTTGTGGGATATTTTATGCCCAATCAATTTTTATACAAATAAACAGTTCTATGTCTAACAATTCAATTTAGCGTAAGTACACAGTTCAATTCTCAAAAACATTTCTATTTCAAGTTATTCACTTTAGTCAAACAGTTCTATTTCAAACAATTCAGTTTAGCATAAGTATGTAGTTTAGTTCTATTTGACCCATAGAAAGGACCCAATCAGTTGCTACCACTCTGGGCCATAGTGGACCTGGGAGCGAAGACAATGAAGGGGTACTCCACATTCCCCAAAGCTTCAGCATTATTGGAACTTCACTATCAGATTGTTTATTGCCATATCAAGGACACTCGTTAGGGGTCTTACCTCTCTACAGAGAAGCAGTCGGTGTATTCTTCTGACTCAGCTGACAGGGTAATTTTATAGTATGAATAGTGTTTTTGTGCGCACGCTAAATTGGGGAGCAGAGTCGTTGGTCACTACAGTCTCTTTCTCTCCCCCTCTTCTTGTCTTCTTCTTCTTGTTCTTCTTGTTCTTCTTCTTTCACATTTTCCACAATCTCTCAAAATTTTGTCTCTTATCAAGCTTTTTTCACACTTTTAAAACTTTCTTGAGTAATTAAAAACTAAATTTTTGGGTGTAACATTCAATTTGTAACTCAGCTTTCTTTTTTCTTTCGTTAGCAAATATTCAAAATAATTATCTCTTTTTTCAGTTAAGTCTTCCTACTTTATTATTCGCCAGTCTATTTTTTCTCTATATCACTCCCAATTCTTGTTTACGCAGCATGAGAAAGAATTTGAGAAAGAGGGGAAAAAGGATGAAATGAGAAAAAGAGGAGAATGAGAAAAATATACTAGGTTGTTTGATAACGAAAGAAGATAGAAGAGAAACAGAAGTAAGAAGCAGCGTCTAATCAACCGAAAAAGACATCGACACACGGCTAACGAAGACATGGACAGCTATCGATAGGCTTTCGATCATATGGAAATCAGACCTGACCGATAAAATGAAACGCAGTTTCTTCCAGGCAGCGGTCGTGTCGATACTGCTATATGGATGCACTACTTGGACGCTAACTAAACGGCTGTAGAAGAAGCTATACGGCAATTAAACAAAGATGTTATGAGCAATATTGAACAAGTCCTGGTGGCAACATCCAACAAGGCACCATCTATACGACCACCTGCCTCCCATCACGAAAACTATCCAAGTTAGACGAACCAGGCATGCAGTACACTGCCGGAGAAGCAAGGAAGAGCTCATAAGTGATGTACTCCTATGGACCCCCGCATATGGCCCAGCAAAAGCAGGATGACCAGCTCGAACATACATCCAGCAGCTATGTGAGGATACGGGATGTAGCCCTGAAGACCTGCCAGAGGTGATGAATGATAGGGAGAAGTGTCGAGAGAGGGTCAGGCTAGCGGCACGACATGATGTTGATGATGATTTTGTATCCATTTATTGATATTTTTTATTTTACAGTGTATTTTTATGTTTCATTTTATGGTGTATTTTTATCATTTTTTGTTTTATAAGACTGATGTAAAAAATAATTCACTTAATTTAATCCTTGTACCATAGATATTTTGTTATCAATATGCTTAATGAACATTATTTTACTCTTTGGGGAGTTTTCATCATTCGAGTTCGAGGGAGAGCAAGTCTCCTGAAGTCTCCAGGACTCTTCTCAGTATTCTGACCGATCTTAATAATGCTGTAGTTTGGATGGTCTCCACTCGTCCTCTGATTTCCAAATCCTACAGACCCTATACCAATCCTTTGGTGACGGAACCAAGCTCACCGATTGCAGTAGGTATCATCACCACTTTCATGTTCTATCGTCTTTCAGTTCTCTAGCAAGGTTCAGGTACTTAGCACTCTTTTCTCTTTCTTTTTACTCTGGGTCCGCCGGACGGCAAAGTTCACTAATCGGCAAGTTCCCTCTTTCTTTTTTATAAAATCACTAGTTCTATTTATCTGGTCGAGATTAGGTGATCTGTTTGTATCTCAAAATCCCAGAGAACTTTGAGTGTCTCATTCTCTTTGACATATTCTGGTTTGTGAATAAACCAATTGTTCGTATGATCAAATCTATATTTCTTCCACAATGTCAAGTGTATCCCGTTCCCACCCAGCTGTGTCTAAGCTTACACTCTTTTTGTCTTAATTTGCGGTATTCGCTTACGTGAATGAGTGTTTCGTCTCTATCACCGCATAAACTACATTCTCTACTTTGTTGTGTCTTATTTATTCTTTTTTTTTTGATATAATTGAGACTTATGGCGTTTGTTATTGCATCTATCAGAAAAGATTAAATTTCTTTCTGAAGGTTTCCTTTCCTTAGACAAGTCCAAGTTTTCTCGTGTGAGATTTCACTTGTTTGTCTCTTGAACTGTCCATACATTTGTTTTTCTTCCCATTTTTGTTTTCTGTTTATTTTTGTTCTTTGATTTTTGTCTTGTTTGTACTGTTTCTGCTCTATGTAATTAGTTTTCCTCTACACTTTCTTTTATGTAGTCTTCGAGTCTTCGTATCGATATATCAATGTTATCTTCAATACTAGTGAGTCCTTAGATTTTTTTACGTACTTTCGAGTTCTTCTTTGTTGCATCTGCACAGGCCAGTCCATCTTCTTTTCTTGATTAATATTTGTCGACTTTACCAAGGCTTTCGACTCCATTCACAGAGGAAAGATGGAACAAATCCTACTAGCGTACGGCATACCTAAAGAAACCGTAGCGGCAATAACGATTCTCTATAGAAACACTAAAGTAAAAGTACGATCACCAGATGGAGACACAGAATACTTCGACATTGTAGCAGGAGTACTACAAGGGGACACGCTGGCTCCGTATCTCTTTATCATTTGTCTAGACTACGTACTTAGAACATCGATTGACAAAATCAAAGAGAATGGCTTCGAACTGACGAAGAAAAGAAGCAGAAGATATCCCGCAACAACAATTACCGACGCCGACTACGCCGATGACATAGCGATACTGGCAAATACACCTGACCAAGCCGAAACACTTCTGCATAGCCTGGAACGAGCAGCAGCAAGCATAGGCCTCCATGTTAATGCACACAAAACGGAATATATGTGCTATAACCAAACGGGGGACATCTCCACTCTAGAAGGAACCCCTCTTAAACTAGTAGACAAATTCACGTACCTAGGAAGCAGCGTCGAATCAACCGAAAAGGACATCGAAACGAGGTTAATGAAAGCATGGACAGCTATCAATAGGCTATCGACTATATGGAAATCAGACCTAACCGATAAAATGAAACGCAGTTTCTTCCAGGCAGCGGTCACATCGATACTGCTATATGGATGCACTACATGGACGCTAACAAAACGGCTCGAGAAGAAACTAGATGGCAATTACACAAGAATGCTGCGTGCAATCCTCAACAAGTCCTGGCAGAGGCACCCCACGAGACACCAACTGTACGGCCACCTGCCCCCTATCACGAAATCTATTCAAGTTAGGCGAACCAGACATGCTGGACATTGCTGGAGAAGCAGAGATGAACTCATAAGAGATGTACTCTTATGGATCCCCACACACGGCCGCGCAAAAGCAGGACGACCAGCACGAACGTACATTCAGCAGCTGTGTGAGGATACAGGTTGTTGTCCTGAAGACCTGCCTAGGGCGATGAACGATAGGGAGGAGTGGCGAGAGAGGGTCAGGGATATCCGTGCTGCCAGCACGATATGATGATGATGATGATAATCATCAAGTTTTTTGTCCTTTCGTCTATCCGTCTGAGTTCCTCCATTGTCAATTTTAAGAATAGTCCCGATTATCTTACAAGATATGTTTATTCCTTTGATTAGATTTCTGCTGCAGAGTTTAATTTCGAGAACTTTCTAGTTATTCTGAGGTACTTTTTTCGTATCTTTTATTTCATATCTGTTTGTTTGATTGTGACCGCTTCCAATATTCCATAATTCTTGTAATTTTTATTCTATTAAACAAGTTCTGGGCGAAGCTTCCCACAAAGCAGCAGCTGTACGGCCACCTACCACCTATCACGAAAACTATCCAAGTTAGACGAACCAGACATGCGGGACACTGGTGAAGTAGAGACGAACTCATAAGTGACATACTCCTGTGGACCCCTTCACATGGACGAGCAAAGGCAGGACGAACCTACATACAACAGCTCTGTGCCTATATAGGATGTAGCCTTGAAGACCAGCTGGGACATATGGACGATGGAGAAGGTTGGTGTGAGAGGGTCAGGGAGATCTGTATTGATAGTGCAACATGATGATGATGATGATGATTCTTCTTATTATTTTCCTTATTATTATTTGTTTGTTTGTTTACTTGTTTGTATTGTTATGCATCCATTTTTGTTATCCCCTCATATCAACCCGTGAAAAATAGATTCTTTACACAGAACATATACACTGATGTGTATATGTCAATGTATAGATCAGATTTTGTAATGTAATTTATCCGACAGTACCCAAAATGCCCTCATGAATTCTGTTTCTTAGAATTATTTCTGAAATGATCCTATTCAATCAAAAAAAGTTTTACACTATTACAATTACTGATCTGATGGGGCATTTTCTTCCTGAAATATATCGCTTTATTAGTAAAAAAAAGTTAGTGACCATAGTCGAGGACGATCCGAAGGCTGCATTTTCAATAGCTACAACACCACTGTGTAGGGCGTTACTTCTTTCCCTAGATTGCTCCACTTTACCCTTGATACGTACCTTATAATGCTGAGTATAAACCAAGGAGGTATCAAGTACCATCTTTCGAATCTTTGGTATGACTCGACCTGGGATTGAATCCCCGTCTCCCAGGCCATTGGTGAACACTCTACGGCTTAAATATATCTATGGCTTAAATATATCTGTCTTAAAGTTATTGATATCAAACAGGAATAGTTGAAACCCTGAATTCAAATTAGTTTTTATTGAGAATAATTACTTGAAGCCAAAAATATTTACAAAGGGTTGGATTCTTGTAAAAAAATAAGTACATACAAATTATTGATGTTTGATTGGAATACTTGAAACTAAGTAACTATCTGCAAACAAATGTTTATTATTGTTGATATCACGATTAAAAAAGTTAAAATTACTTTAAAACATGTAATTGTGTATAAATCTTTAGTATTAGTGAGCAATACTTGAATTTTTAATGGGTGCAAAGTAAATATGATACGAAAGGAAAACGGAAATAGTTGAGAGAGGAAGCAATAATAATCGTCTGCTTCAGTAGAATGGAATATAGAAAGAATGGAAAGAGAGAGAGAGAGAGAGAGAGAGGGGGGGGGCGGGGAGAGAATGAAAACGAGAAAGAAAGTCAGAGAACAATGTAAAAGAAGGAATGAATAATACATTTTAAAAAATTATTTGGGAAGTTTATTTCAAAACTAAAAAAAATGGTGTGACGTTTCAAGAATAATATTAAAATCTTCTAAAAATAAAAAAAATATTCAATTTTAATACGATGTACTTTATTTCTTAACAATCTTTTTTAAAAAAATCGAATCACTCTTATTAATTAACTTATTAATTAATTCATTCATCTATTTGTAAGGAAGCGAGTAATGAAGAGTAAAATATAATTTACCCCAAAATATTACACATACTTATGAACTAATTTTGAATTTAATAACTTTTTGTAAAATTTCGTTTGTAAATTTATTCGTATATCGACATACGGATTGGTAAATAATGGACTGCTATGGACATGTTATCGACCATATGGAAAACAAACTTTTCTGATAAAATAAAACGGGAAATCTTCCGAGCAGAGGCCACTTTAATACTAGAGTATGGCAGCACATCTTGGGGGAATCTTAACGAAATGCTCTAAGAAAAAAGCTTGATGGGAACCACACAAGAATGCCGCGTGCTGTTTTAAACGATTTCTGGAAGCAGCACTCAACAAAACAGCTGTTGTACGGCTTACCTGCCTCCCATCTCACAAACCGTCTAAGTAAGACGAATAATGCATGCAGAAGCAGAGACTAACGTTTTGGTGTTTCTAGTCGTATTAAGAGCTTGTTTTACTGGCAGATTTAAGGACAAACTCAGAACTGGAATCCTACGCATGGACACACCAATGAGAGTTGACCAGCAAGTCCTTTCATCGGCTCAGCGCTTACACCGTATCCAGTCTAGACGACAGTCCAGGAGTGATGGCCGATAGGGACAGAAGTCAAGAGAGAGAGAGAGAGAGAGAGAGAGAGTCAAGGGAATCCGTGCTATCAGTACAACTTGATGATGATGAGAAATATGATGTATGATATAAGGAACATACATTTATTAATTTCTATGAGTATTTTCAAAAATGATATGGAAAGGGGAAAATCTCATAATAGTAGACTTCAAATGACAAAGACATGGCAAAGGAAGAGAGAGAGAGAGAGAGAGGAGAGGGAGAGAGGACAAAGAGAGAAACGATTTTTATAACCAGAAACAAAAATAGGGAGACAGATTGTGAAGAGGAAAGATGAAAAGATTTAAATGGGGTAGCGCAGTACCTACAAATAGATGGATAGAGAGAAATGAATGAATGAGAGCTGAGAGAGACGCGAAAAAAAAAAAAAAAATAACGAAGGACTTATTTTAAAGAGAGAAGCAAGTAAGATGTATATCAACTAACAAAAGATTTTAGAATAGAAGAATAATGCCAATAAAAAAAATACCTTAAAAATCGACTGAGGGAAAAGAAGAGGAGAAAGGAGAAGAGAGAAAGGCACTGTCTTTCTGGTCGGGTGAAGTGCTTGCTTAACAAGCAGACTAACGGACAAACTTCTTAAAATAATCCTGAAGAACAAACTGAAATACCAAAAGTACTTATACTGCCTTCGTTATCCAAAATAAGGTCTTCTCCAAGAGTGCAGAAACTTTTTTGTCCAATTTATCACGCTCAAGGATTTCTCGTATGGTGTAATGGTTATCAAACAAGGATAGGAGAGCGTTGTTAGCGAGTTCGATTCTTCTATGTTTATACTAAGCTCATCAAATGAACATTACGTACTATTACAGATTTTTGAACTGTAATTTTTTTTATTTTAAACTCGTGATTCCGTATCCTATGGAGGCGTACATGGGAAATGGAATAGGCGACCTTAGGCGTCAGATCCTAGGCTAGGTCGTTGGTGTTTAGCTTCACTAAAATGCCCCTATGAAAAATATGAATGCACCTATTCTTCGATAGTTATAACTAAATAGTAGGATAGACAGTACTTTCTAGCCTTGATCCGATTATTGCAGAGGCGAAAAACTGGCTGTCACCAAACACCGTAGACTATATATCTTCACCATCTTAAATTGAATGTAAATGAAATACAACTAATATTAAATATTGAGCGAACTTTATCTATTAATATAGCAAACTATATAAAAACCTATTTAATTTATATAGTCATCAAAAGACAAACTGTTACGTTGTATCACAACTCTTTAGTGTGGCAAGACCCATGAGATGCTTCGAGATCGAAACTCAGCAGTCTTTACGTCAACCGGATATCTTACCTCAGAACCATCGTTAATCTCAGCGAAAGCGAAATATTTGTTTACGTAAAACTTTTTTTTACATATACCTTATTCAAGTGCTCAATTCATGAGAAGAGCGTTGCGTTTCAGCGCATGAAGTAGCCGGCAAATTTCCCGCTCGAAGGCTCAACCCACGGAGTGGGGGAGGCAAATATAGTCATCCACAGACAGGCTGTTTCATTGTATTACTATGCTTCAGTATGGCTAGAATCGCAAGACGTTTCAAGCCAAGATCAAAAATTGTCTGACTTTATATCTATCCGATAGCTTACCCCAGATTCATCATCAATCTCAGCGTAAGCCCAGAAGCCTCAGGCCTTTCCAAAAATGTCTCGGGTCTCGTCGGCATTCCCTTAAAAAGTGGTGCCAGGCTATAAAACGTCCGGGGAGACTTAGAGCCTTGGAGACAGCTCCCTGAGGGTCGAGGAACACATCTATTTCATCAGCTAAGGGTAAATAGTAAAGCAGACTAAGTTCTTAAATCTTGGTTAAGCAACCGGTCTAGGGGAAATTAAATTTCGGAATTCAAACAAGCTGAAGGAAAATATTGACCTTGTATCACGTCCTTAACGCGATTGAGTTTCTGGCTAAACATATAGTTTGTTTTATCAAGATTAGATACGTCCACTCATGAACCCTAAGGCTTCTTTTCTTACAGCGAGCCATAATGATTTAAATATTTCTATCTAAGGAGTGAGATGGATTCCAATAAGCATTCATTTCCATTTGCCTAATATCGAGAATTTTAAAAAAGTGATTCAGCTCTAACGATTCCCCTCAGAATTATCGCTGCAAATTAGACAGGAAATTGTTTTATTCCCAGAGACCATTTTAAGTGCATTGCATTAATCATAATCTGGCAACGATGTATGGTTTTTGTTGGTTTGGTTTAGTTTCTTTGTTTAATGGCATATCAACCTTTGTAGGTTATTTAACGCCAAAGCTATTCTAGAAGAACAGTAGTGGAACTATTTAACCCATAGCTGGGAGGATAAGAGGGTTCTTACCTTTCCTAAGGGTATTTGCCCGAAAGAGAACGTAATAACGCCACTGGAGTACGAACTCGCTTACTAAGATTGCGCAGTTCATCGTTTTAACCATTCTACCACGAGGACATCTTCCGGTTTTTGCTGGGTTACTGTTATATACATATACACAAAAATAAATACGCATACATTTACAAGTAAATATACCCAATATTTAAGAATGCGTAGATATATCTGGTGGGATGTTTAACGTTTAGTCATTCATTTTTTTTTTGTTTAATGGCATATCAACATTCGTGGGTTATTTAATGCCAAAGTAAACCACATAAAAGAAAAGATGTGACGCTTTTTAACTAAGAACCAGGTATCGATTAGGGTGTTCATTCCTTTCCAAAGAATAATAGTCTGAAAGTAACACTGTCTAGAGATCGAACACGCTTACTTTCAAACCGCAGTTTACTACTTTAGCCATTACCCCACGGCGATTAACCGTTATTTTATGATTAAGATAGAAATTGATTATCATCATATTCAGAATATTGGTCTCATACCAAGTATCGGTGGAGAGTCCAGTGGAACGTCAACTTACAAAATCCCCATTAAACGAAAAATTCAGAATTCGAAACGGTCGTCGAAGAAATTTTGGTCCTATTTAACCAAAAAAAAAAAAAAAAAAAAGAAAAAAAAAAAGACAGGATACGAAAACGAAAATCTAAAGTGCAGCCCCCCCCCCGACAGCGATCCTCCGAGAATTCATTTTGTTGCATCACGTGAACGTTTTGTTGCGCTCTTTTCTTTTTTTAACTTTTATGTAAATGATTATGTTGTCATTAACGAACATATTCCTTCCGGTAAATATAATATTTACACTTTATGCGACTGCTGTTGAGTGTTAGAGTAAATTGTGCCATTTATAGGGTAAACCTTGTACCATAATACAAAAATTGCAAGATATGTAATCCCCACCCCGGAACGAATCATTCACCTATCTCGAAGTGTGGTAGTACCTTTTTATTTTGATGGATTATGGTCACGCACACACACACACAACACGCACACACATGCATATAATATATATATATATATATATATATATATATATATATATATATATATATATATATATGAATATATATATATATATATATATGAGACCTAAAAGAGCCAGAAATTACCTACGTAGGTTTCACCGGACGTATCATCAGGATATTTGTCTAAAGAGAGTTCACCCAAACGCCATTTTATTAATAAAGTGGCCACCAAAAAGAATTAAAAATATCAACAAAAAAAGACAAAACAAATAAAACAAATTAAAACAAAAATTTAAAAAAGAAAACACTCTCTCTTTAACACGTAACCAGGCTTTTATATGCCTGAAAGCGTTGAGTATTTCAGATCTCTGACTGAGTAATTCATTATGGTTATTATAAGAAGCTAAGCTAACTTTTCCATCATACATAGGAGACAATATCTATCATCAGCCTTATATTTACAGCATATTTTTATCATTTTCCATTTTAATGTAAGATCTGCACCGTGCTTTTTAAAAAATTTCCCACCCATAGTTATATAAACACGTTTATGTCAGTATATACTGTGTGCGAAACTACTTCTATGGTCATAATGGGGTTTTTTTTGGACAGCTCCTTGGGTAGAGCCTACATAAACTTCTTTACTGTTATAATTACCCTTTAAAGTTTTTCACATCAGCGTTAGATTTTTTAGTTTTCCGGCAAAATCTAAGTACTTGTCACGCTTCTTCTTCTTCTTCTTCTTCTTCTTCTTCTTATTATTATTATTATTATTATTATTATTATTATTATTATTATTATTATTTACACATTAGAGTTTTTCACATCAGTGTTAGCTGATGGTATTTCAATGGATTTTGAGTGACAGAAAGTTTCCTCAAGCCTCCAGGATTCTTCTCATTATGCTGGCCGTTCTCAATAATGCTGTTGTTTGGATGGTCTCCACTCGTCCGTCAACTTCCAAGTCTTTCAGTCCCTTAAATAATCATTTAGTTACTGTACCAAAAGCATCAATAACAATTGGTTTAATTGTCACCTTCATGTTCCATAGTTTTTTTTTTTTTAATTCTCTAGCAAGGTCGAGGTACTTATCCTTCTTTTCACATTATTTCAGTTTTATTCTGCCGGGACAGCAAAGTCGACAATTTTTCAAATTCTCTTTTTTTTTTGTTGATTATTATAAGGTCTGGTCTTCTGGCTGAGATTAAGTGATCCGAGTATATGTCAAAGTCCCATTGGAGTTTTTGTGTGTCATTTTCTAGGACAGGTGCTGGGTTGTGCAGATACCATTTTCTCGTATGGTCAAATTCAAATTTCTTGCGCATTTCCCTGTGGATCACCTTGCCCAACCAGTCGTGTCTAGTCTTATACACCTTCTGTACTAATTTGCTGCACTCGCCTATAATGTGCCAGTCGTGTCTAGTCTTATTTGCTGCACTCGCCTATAATGTGATTGATCGTTTCGTCTCTGTCACCACGTAGCATACATTTGCTATTTTGTTGAGTTTTATCTATTCTCGCTTTGATATGATTGGTTCTCATGGCGTTGTTTTGTGCTGCTATTCGGAGAAATTCTGTTTATCTCTTATTATTTACTCCTTTAGAGTTTTTCACATCAGTGTTAGCTGATGGTTTTTCACGGGAGTTTGAGTGACAGCAAGTCTCCTCAAGTCTCCAGGACTCCCCTCAGGATTCTGGCCGTCCTCAGCAATGCTGTCGTTTGGATTGTCTCTACCCGTCCGCCAACTTCCAAGTCCTCCAGGCCTTTTAATAATCCTATAGTTATTGTGCCTAACGCACCAATCACAATTGGCACAATCGTTACTTTCATGTTCCACATCTTTTACAATTCTCTATCAAGATCGAGGTACTTATCATTCTTTTCACTTTCCTTCAGGTTTATTCTGTGGTCTGCCGGGACAGCAAAGTCTACAATTTTGCTTCTTCTTATTATTATTATTATTTACTCTTTGAGAGTTTTTCACATCAGTTTTATCTGATGATTTTTCACTGGAATTTGAATGACAGCAAGTCTCCTGAAGTCTCTAGGACTGTTCTCAATAATGTTGTAGTTTGGATGGTCTTCACTCGTCCACTTATTTCCAAGTCTTCAAGTCCCTTTAATAATTCTTTGATGACTATATCCAAAGCACCAGCCACGATTGGTATAATTGTCACCTTCATGTTCCATGTTTTTTTTCAATTACTTGGGTCAGCTATTACAAAATCCATCTTAATTTTTAATGAACTTCGTATATATATATATATATATATATAGTCATCCACAGACAGATCTGTTTCGTTCTATCAGAACTCATCAGTGTGGCTAGACAGTATCTTCCCGTAGCTGGGATCGAAACCCGGTTGACTCAAATGTCAACACAAGCTTCTAACCATTCAGCCACGAGGAGATATTAGCTGCGAAGTAAATTTTAAACGGTTATGAATCACAATTACTATTGTTTACATACATCGGTTCAACGGTAGCCGAGACCTCAATTCAAACGAAGAGGCTTGTAATAGTCGCTAATGGCAACACGATTACTTCTTCGCCAGAGAACTCAACTCCACGGGGGTAGGGGAGTATATATATCTCTATAGTCATCCATATATTTATATATATATATATATATGTGTGTGTGTGTGTGAGAGAGAGAGAGAGAGAGAGAGATTCAAAGCTCGTCTATCGAAATGAGCCCTCCGGTATCCGATATTGTAAAATGTAAACAAACAAAAATTGATAAAAAATGTGTTATATTCCTCGGGTGTCGAAGGTCACCGAAACGCCTTAGTGGTAAGTCATCGACCTAACGTAAAGTTAGATGGGTTTCGATCCCACCTTGAAATGTCTAACGTGTCTTGCCACACTGAAAAGTTGTAATACAACAAAACAGTCAGTCGGTGGATGACAATATACATATATAATCAGCCAATCTAGCTCCGTCTAACCTTTTCCTTATAACCCAAAGGAAAAGGTTCATGCTTAGGCTTAGATTTTAAGAGGTCGAGGGCTTTAAAAGCCATGCGATGGTGCAGCTTCACACGTGATAAGAAAACTATTTTCCGTGGAGTTTCGACAAAACTCGCAAGAACAACTGTGTCGAATGCCAAGATTATGTTTAATCCATTGTTCATATTTATGGGTAAGTTCACCTTCAGTCGTGATAAAATTTTTGAAAAATACCTGATATTATTAGATAGGCAAGTGTATTTTCTTTATTTATTTCTTTATTGTCTTGTACAATAAACAAACGTATAATCCATTGTTCATATTCATATATTTATCAGTCGTGATAAAATATTTGAAAAATACCCGGTATTATTAGATAGGCAAGTGTATTTTCTTTATTTATTTCTTTATTGTCTTGTACAATAAACAAACGAACTCATAAACATAAATACATTATTGGCATATTACTATTATATTGTTCTTTGCATATCTGTATTTCCACTCTTTTCATGCTTTTCCTTCCTTTGTTATCGAAATCTTCACTGCTGTCATTTACTGTAGTATAGCGTTACTGATCTTTTATCGGTAAAGCAAGATAAAAATTAATAGCTTTACAGTTGTATGCATTCACAGTTTCGTAGATGTTTTTATTTTCTGACAGGTTAGACTGACATTGAAAACTTCGCAGGTTTTCTCATGGGTCACACGATGTGTAAATGTGATTTATTTTAAAATGTCCTGGCTGCGGCTTTAAAGTTAAAAAAAAAACATTTATAATTCAAAATTTAAATGACGTGATCAGTTTATACAATAAGAGGATGATATCTTCACGTCTAGTCAGGAAGACCAGACATGTTGACGGAAATCTGGTGACTTATTAAAGTAAACTTACTCTTCGGGAGTCCACTTTTATTGGTTTTCGTTTCTGCTTTTTTTTAAGTTTGTTTTTTGTCTTTTTTTTTTGGTTGGTCGGGATTGAGTGACGGATATGTGGCACCAGTGAGGTTGGAACACGCTAACTGTTGATTTTTCGAGTGATTTTCAAATCATAACTCCACAAGAGCCGACCGAAAAGGTTTGGGAATTTTCGCATAATTAATCTTGTGACTTATTAAATTAAACTGACTTTTCGGGAGTACACTTTTAGGGTTTTTTGGAGGAGTGAAAGAGATGTCACATCAGTTAGAATCGAACTTGCTTATTTGGTTTGGTTTGATTTCTTTGTTTAATGGTACATCAAACTTCATGGGCTATTTAATGTAAAAGTCATCCTTGTAGAAGAACAGTAGTAGTACTATTTAGCCCATAGCTTGGGAAATAAGGGGGTTAATACCTTTTCCAATAGTATTGTCTGAATGTGAACGTGACTGAAGATCGAACATGCTTACTACGATGTCACAATCCAGCACGTTAATCGCTACGCCATTGTAACTCCCTCTTAACTATTGTTCTTTAAGGAAAGCCAAACAGGTGCTTATATACATCTTCTAATCGACCACCCGTTTGTCCGACCGTACCACGAAAGGTCTGCCATTTTTTGATTTTAACTAATCTTAATGGAATTGTTTAATTTATCCTTAAAAAGATTTTAAGTTTGATTTGTCCTATATCATTCTATTTTACTTCCAAGGATGAAACAACTTTCTCTTAATTACATTGTTAAACACTGCTTTAGAGCAATAGAGTCTCTTTACATAAAAGCAACATTAAAAAAAAACAGAAAATAGAAAACTCCATGGATCAAAACACGTTTATGAATGAATCAATGGAAGCTTTAAATAATGCCATTCTACCAGACTGATGATAACTCGTTGCCTCCAAATAAAAGGAAAGAAAATCAGTGATAAACTTAAAAGTTCATTGAACAGAGCCAAATTTCGTACATACACACGTACGTACGCCAACAGAACCAAACTTCAAGCAAACTCTCGCAAATGGAAACATATACACACACAGGCTATCTTAAAATATATCTGTGGCATATTCAACTTAGAGAGAAGAGAGAGAAAAGAAAAAAAACAATAGGATGTATGTGCTCAAATGCTAATGCCCACAAACACACACAGACAGATACACAGACACACAGACACACAAATTATTACTTGAAAATGTATAAATAGAAAAATATAGAAATCATAAAATTAAAAACAAATACACCCCTACCAAAACAAACTTTACTGTAAAGACTAGAAGCAGAAATGAACCAATGGGGGTGTCCTCGTCGTGCAATGGTTAAGGCGATGGACTGCGAAATCGTAGTAAACGAGTTCGAACTCCAGTCACGCTATTACGTTCACTTTCAAGCATATACCCTTTGGAAAGGTATGAACCCCTTTTCCTCCCAGCTATGAGGTAAATAGTACCTCTACTTCTTCTAGGAGAATGGCTTTGGCATTAGATAACCAACAAAGGCTGATATGCCATTAAACAAAGAAACCTAACCTAACCAAAGAAATGAACCATTGTAATATAATGGCCGAGGGATTTCGTTTTATGCCTTTGGATTTAGTTAGGCTAAGAACCTTTCGGCTCAGTGTATGGGTTACTTAGGTGCAACATTAACACAGAAGTTCATGCTCGCGCGCGGAGCGGACGTGTCATTCAGAGATGTCCAAATAGCCCAGATGGGAAATGGGGCTAGCAAGTGCGAATGACGTCACACACCGGAAGCGCGCGGAGGATTTTGGGATTTTTGAAAAAGTCAGTTAGTTGAGTTGAGACCTGGTCGGGAGATGACGGTTGACTTTCGCTTGCTCGCTGAGGCCTGGGGCAGGTGTCGCACGTGTTGGCGGGGGGAGATGAAAAAGCCAGAATAGAAAGAATGTGTATCTCTCTCCTTATGGCGATGAACCTTTAAACTCAAAGGTAATAAAAAGTTTTGTACCTGAACAAAGAAGTCGTGACATGTTTTTCGAATTTCGAGATTCCTATGTTCTATCTTTATGGACATTCGATGTACGTTTCACACATAGCCATATCATGGCTATGGTATACCAAGATGAATTAATAATACTTAGGATCATCTCTATAATTAATCTTCTGAAGCGAACCATGAAGTTTAAAACAATCGTAAAGCACAAATATTTGAAGCAAAGGCCAAATTCACATTCATTTTCAGTCTTATTTCTTTTAAAATATCTACTTTTCTCTCATTGAACCAACAACTAATTCAAATATATGATAAAAATAAGTGGAAAAGTGTATAAATCAAACTCTTAGAACGGGTTTTCTCAGACTCAAGATTTATTCAAGACATGTAAGAAAAAAGCTTATGGGAATTTCTCAAAACTACAATGAACAGCGCGGTTTGGATTCACAGTTGCCCTTTATTAACAGAAGAACTTCATCAGATTGAACATTTTGGGGTTTTATCGACATTTTAACAAATGAGGAAAAAAATTTAAATTAATGGAGAATGTAAAAAGGTTAAAGGTCAAAAGACAAGAGATATTTCCCTCTTTCTCACTGAAATTCACTTTAATATGGTAGAATCTCTGATGAAACCCGATACACTTTGTTGCCTCTTAGCTACGACCATCGACCCAGATGGTCACAGTCAAAAACCAACATTAATCCCTCCAACCACCACTCAAATCTATATATATTTCCCTTCTTATTCTTCTTCTCTTATCTGACATGTCTTTAGATCCTTTACCCCTCTTTATAACTCTCTACACTGGCCTAATGAGTGGAGTGTTCGCCAAAGGTCCGGGAGATCGGGGTTCAATTACAGGTCGAGTCCTACATAAAGACTAAAAAATGGTACTTGCCTTGTTTAACACTCAGCATTATAAGATAAGGATCAAGGGTAAAATGGAGGAAACCATGGATTGGAGTAGCGCCTTCCCCTATTCCTCACTGTAGTAGCTATTGAAAATGGAGCCTTCGGGTCACACTCGACTTAGGTCACTAATTTTACTTACATACAATATCCATTAGTTTATATTTTTTCATTTTCTAAAAAGTAGAAAAACGCAAAAAAATGTTTAGTCTGATGAAGTTCTTCTGTTAATAAAAACGAAATATTACGACTAAACCCGTTCTAAGTGTTTGATTTATCCATGTTTCTATTTTTTTTACAATGTTGTCAGATTCACCAAAATCTGCCATTTTTATATACACACAATATACACATACATACATTTATATATAAAGAGAGAGAGGTGGGGGGCATTGTATTTTATGCATGAGTTAAATATCTGTTTATGCGTTTTCCCATAGTGATTTCAAACAGACGCTAATCTGTAACATGCCTGTTGGAATAAAAGATCAATTTATGAGAAGAATGAAGCTTGGTTGGATTCGAAGTTTATCATCTCCCTACTTATTGCTTTACCAAGTCTAAAAATATCAAACCTGCCCTATCATTTATTTAATAGCTGAAGCAAGAGCAGTTAGATTTCTTCCTTTCAAAAGAGCATTAAAGCAAATTGAAATGCATATATCTTCGTCTACAATTTGAAATTAGGTCTTCAGCTCCATTTGCAACGACGTTAATTACTGCGCAAAGCTCAAATTAGATTAACTTTCATCCCAGACTGAATGCAGTCGATGTGTTAGTAAGCAGTACTTTGTTCTTTTTACTGCTGTATGGATGCACCACTTGAACGTTAACAAAACAGCTGGAGAAGCTAGAAGGCAATTACACAAGAATGTTGAGAGCAATATTGAATAAGTTCTGGCGGCAACACCCCACAAAGCACCAACTATAAGACCACCTGCCTCCCATCACGAAAACTATCCAAGTTAGACGAACAAGACTTGCTGGACACTGCTGGAGAAGCAAGGACGAGCTCATAAGTGATGTACTCCTGTGGACTCCTACATATGGCCGAGAAAAATCAGGACGACAAGCTAGAACATATATACAGCAGCTCTGTGAGGATACGGGATGTAGCCCTGAAGAGCTGCCTGAGGCAATGAACGACAGGGAAAAGTGTCGAGAGAGGGTCAGGGATATCCGTGCTAGCGGCATGACATGAGGATGATGAGGATGATGATGATTGTTCTTACTCAAGACTAACAGACCCTCTCCTCTGAACCTAGGGAATAGTGTTGTTCATCTTATAAATCATCTCTTAAACTAATTAGAAGTACAATATTCATGACTATTAGACATGAACTAATAGTCAAGACAAACATGATTGTTTTACGTGTATGAAATCTCTAGAAAGTAAAACTAAACGAGATCAACATTGATAAAACATTTATTGTTTGACTGAAAAGCGCCATTCTCATCTTTCATATATTGTCCGAATTTGGTCGTTCAAGCCGAAATTGCTTTTGTGAATTTTGCTTTTTTGTGCAGTTTATGTGTCCTGCTGTTGTTTTCAGTCGCATTAAGTTTAACAGGGTTGACACCATCTTGGCTTTTGTCTACTTTGATCGTGTGACGCGGTCCAATGAGTTAACCTAACAACAATAAAGACATATCATTTAACTTTTGTTCTATTGTCATCGGCGCAGTGTGAGATGGCAATCCGATTTGAGGATAGAGTGAATAGATATACATTTCACACACCCAGGTAATTTGATAGGCGGATTCTAATTCCTTAAATGAACTATATATATATATATATATATATATATATACGTGTGTGTGTGTGTGTGTGTGTGTGCATTACATATATCCTATCTCATCAGCCTTTTTTCTCAGACTCAAGACTTGCTCAAGACATGAAAGACAGAATCTTGATGGGACTTTATCCAAACCACAATTAACAGTGCGGTTTGGATTCACAGTTGTCCTTGTTCTGACTTGTTATCCGACAAAGGTTAATTCACCTTGTTTGACCAACTATTTGTCTGCATATTTATATATTCAATAATGATATCTGACAAAGAATCTCAAAAAATCTTTATCTACTGTAATAACTTTTAGTTGTATATTACCATAATAACTTGAATAGAAACACATTTTCAACTAATTTTAAAAAAAAAAAAATCCCGAACAACTAATGTTTAGTATATGTTTCCTGGACGATAACATCAATATTTTTCGATAGCATTCGATGAAAGAAATTTAGTAGAATTTGATGAAATTATAAAAACGAAACAAGTTATACGAAAGATATTTTAACCAATCAGTTTTAATTTTGTCAGTCATACTTCTTCTTCACCACAATATATATATATATATATTGTCATCCACAGACAGACTGTTTCGTTGTATCACAACTCTTCAGTGTGGCTAGACATGTAGGTCGCTTGAAGCTGGGATCGAAACCCGCCCAACTTTACGTTAGACTTAATCTCAGGCCGCGTGGCCAACAAGCGTACCACGACGGCCGAGGGAATCATAAGGTATTATGGTGCAAGAGCAGCAGCAGCAGCAGCGTTCGTTTATTTATATTTTATACCTTACTGGATACTAGATATATATATATATATATATATAGGGAAAGTTTGAGCAATCCTTGTTTGAAATTGAAAAACTCAAAAAGTAATAACCAGTAATATCTAAAAAGATACTGAATTTTGAGCGTCCGTTTTCGAAAGTTGATCGCCAAAAACTAACGTCTAATGTCTGTAGAAGGTGTTGCCAACATAGAGCTTAAATAAAAAGACCTTTCATTTACCCAGGAATTATTGAATAACAGCAAACTGCGACTATACCTGTTCCACCTGAATAAACGAATGAAATTCAATGTGAAGCTTTAAAATGTATCCAAATATTTATAGAAATCGACTGCATCACTTGTGAGCTAAACTTCTGTAAGAGATTTTTACACTCTTCTCACTTAAAAAACCATACCCGATCATAGTTTTAATTAATTATATTTGTTACATCATTTTGCGCCTATTTATGCCTCTTTGTGAGGATAGTAGTGTGTATAAGTTTATATATATATATATATATATATATATATATATATATATATATATATGTGTGTGTGTGTGTGTGTGTGTGTGTGTGTGTGTGTGTGTTAGGGTGCTCGGAATTCAGTTAGGTTTTGTCAGAGAGGATATGGAACAAAATTAATGTTTAATTTTCTTTAAAGATGGGCTCATTTTCCTTTTCAATGACTTCAGCCAAACTCCCCCAAATATAAAATCGGAAGAATTAGAGGTTCGTCTTCATTTTCCATGTCAACCTGATTTGCCACCACCGGATCTTCATTCTTTTCGATCAATACAGCCATTCATAAGTCGTAGAACATTACGAAACAAAAAAGCTAAAAAGAGACTTTCAAACATTTTAAGCGAAGAAAACAACAAATTTCTCTAAAGGCGTAATCAAAACTTTGACTCTACGTTAAAAATGTAAGTGATTACATTGGGTTGTGGTCTGTTTTACTTGACTAGTTTTTAACCAGAACTCAATATAGTTGATATTGTTCAGAGTATAATGTAACGACCAAAATCAGAATTAAGTTTGAAGTTCGAATGAACATCTTCCAACAAAACAATACAAACATTTCTTTCTATAAACAATGCAACAGTTGAAATCGAACACTTTTGTATTTGAAAGGCCTTTCTTGTTTTAAAACAATGCTGACGAAACTAACGCATTTGATGTTCTAAAATATCTATACTTACCTCGATTGTAATTTTTCTTATTTCACTTTCAGTTTGGATACCGAGCGAGGATGAAAGTCGCCTAAAAGTTACCGGACTGCAGAATAATATGGACGAACTAATTTTTCTCGAGTTCTCATCATTTTTTTCTTCTTTGGGTGTTTGATTTGTGAGTTGGGGGTTAATATTTTAAAGTAAACAAAATTTTCATTATCGGATTTTCAATTATTTAGCGAGATAGATGCAATTTGTGCTTAGAAGAGAAAATACAAATAATGATGTATAAATTGCCTGAAAAGTTATTAAATAAGAGGTGTGAATTAATAGCTAGATGTAGACATAGGACAAAATTTAAACTTATGACTGATGATTTTTTAAAAAACATAGAAATAAATAGTGAAACAAGGAAAAAAACGTATCCAATACACACACATGGAAAAAATAGGTGGCTAAGTAAATGATATCGAAATTAATATAAACATTAATATTTCCCTTTAAAAAATTCATTACATTGACATAGCACATAAAAGTTATTTATCGAACTTAACAAGAAAAGAAAAGAAATAAAATAAAATAAATAAAAAAGTTAAATTACCATAATTATAACTGACGGAAGAATTTTGAAATTAAAATAAAAATAAATAGGTAAATAAAAAAACGGAAATTCAATAAAACAAGGAGGTAACACTTCACCTCTCTCCCTCCCCCTTTCCCCGTGTCTATTCTGTTTTATTTATCCGTTGGATCTGAAGAAGTCCTGTAATATTTTTCTTCGTGTTTTTGGTTTACACCAGAAACGTAAAACAGGATGGAAATGAATTTAAAGAAAGTATTGCTCTGTAAAATTAATTACATTGAGCTCTCTACCAGGAAAATTTTAATGTTCAGCTCTTGAATGATTTTCTTGTCCTGAATGAATTACTCCCAACTCTGGTTTAACTGGACCGAATAATACAAATATATATATATATATATATATATATATATATATATATATATATATATATATATTGTAAACAAAGCTTGTAGAGAACATTCCCAAAAGAGCCTGTGCTTATTTGTTATCACACAATTAAACGACTTCAAGTATTATTGCTATCGAATACGAATAATTCCATTCAAGATTATTCATTCATTTCCTCACAGATAAATGGTTCCAAGCACTGGTATGCAATACCACTAAGTTTTGGCTTACAAATAAATGGTTTCAAGTATCCTTAACTAACCCCAATAGTTTTATTTGCAAACATTTAAATGATGTCAAGCATTGTACTAACAAATGAATTCATCATCAGTCACTTGTTTGCACACAGTTAAATTCTTAAACATTTCTACTAGATGCATCGATGAGATCCTTTTAGGTACTTCTACTCCGGGACAAAGTGGACTAGGCAATAATGGCAATGAAGGAGTACTTTCCTTTTCCCAATGCTCCAGAACTGAAGCCTTACTATCAGATAAATCAACATCATATCCAGGATACCCCTTGTGGGGGTCTTAACCCTCTGCAGAGATGCAGCCGGTGTATTCTACAGAACCAGTCGACTTGGCTATATAAGGTTTAACTTATTTATGGAGTTAGAGTTACCAATATAAAGGATAGACCTAAAATCGTATAAATTTATGAAATGAAATATTATTATCAATACTGAATAATAATATTCACTTGAAATCATGTCATTGTGCATTGATTATTAATATTAGATTGGTTGGTTGATTGGCTGTTTGGTTGGCTAGTCGTTTTGCTTTACGGCATATCAACCTTTTTCGGATTATTTATTTCCAATTTAAGTAAATTTGATAAAAGTTTTAAACAATTCAGTTTAGTATAAGTACAGTATGGTTTACACACAGTTAAATGAGAAAACAGTTCTATTTCAAACAATTCAGTTTAACCTAAGTACACAGTTTAAACACACATTTAAATGATGAAAGAGTAAATTTCAAATCATTCATTTTAGAGTAATTACACAGTTTAGTTCTATTTGACCCATAGAGAGGAACCTATCAGGTGCTACCACTCCGGGCCATAGTGGACCAGGGATCAATGGCAATAAAGGTGTATTCCGCATTCCCCAAAGCTGCAGAATTATTGGAACCTCACTCTCGGATTGTTTAGTATCATATCCAGGAAACTTGTTGTGAGAGTTTTACCCCTCTGTAGAGATGACTGAGTCAAGTTTTAGATATGAATACCTGAAACAATTTAACTGTGCAAACAAATGATTATTATTATTATCATTATTTAATAATGATATTTACTTGAAACCATGTAATTGTATATAAATCATTCGTATTAGATAGGAATACTTCAAACCATGTAACTGTATACAAAGACTTGATTATTATAAACTAAATGATTATTATTTGCTGCATTGTGATTCTCGGTTTCAAACTTTTTCTCTATGTTCGAATTTCTAACTGAATATAAAGTTAATAATACATGTTTATAAGGTATCAGATCCTTTGGTTATAAAATAGATTATCGGAGTACAGTGATATCTTGAATAAGGTTGCTACCATTAATCATTGTTTGGTTAGATATATATATATATATAACGGCTAATTTAAGTGATGGATTCTTTTGTTTAGATGAGAAAAGACCATCATCAGATTTTTTAACCAAACGATGGGAGAATCATCATCATCATGTCATGCCGCTAGCGCGGATATCCCTGACCCTCTCTCGCCACTTCTCCCAATCATTCATCACCTCTGGCAGGTCTTCAGGGCTACATTCCGTATCCTCACATAGCTGCTGCATGTATGTTCGAGCTGGTCGTCCTGCTTTTGCTTGGTCATATGCGGGGGTCCATAGAAGTACATCACTTATGAGCTCGTCCTTGCTTCTCCAGCAGTGTCCTGCATGTCTGGTTCATCTAGCTTGGATAGTTTTCGTGATGGGAGGCAAGTGGTCGTATAGTTGGTGTCTTGTGGGGTGTTGCTGCCAGGACTTGTTCAATATTGCTCGCAGCACTCTTGTGTAATTGCAGTCTAGCTTCTTCTCCAGCCGTTTAGTTAGCATCCAAGTAGTGCATCCATAGACCTGAATTGTCTTTTACTCTTAAAGCAATTAATATTGGAGATCTTTATTATAGCGTAGAGACTTTGGTCCTCACAGTGTGTACGGGGATGTATCCGGGGCGTAATCGCCAAAGGACTAAACTGCAACATCGAAGCCAGTGACTTTGAACTTAACTTATCTTATTACGTTCACTTTTGAAATAAAACACATGAGAAAGTTATGAACCCCCTTATCCCCAACCAACAACGGGTTAAATACCACCACTACTTTTTTTTCTACAAGGATGGATTTTGCTTTTGATAACCCACAATTGTTGTTATGCCATAAAACAAAGTAAGTTGTAAGTAAAGTTGGCGACCTTAGTCGAGGGTGACCCGAAGGTTACCTTTTCAATAGCTACTACATTGAGGTGTAGGGAAGAGCGCTACTCCATTCCCTGGATTGCTCCACTTTATCCTTGATCATTAACTTATAATGCTGAGTGCTAATCAAGGCAACATCAAGTACCACTTTTTAAGTCTTTGGTATGACTCTACCTGGAATTGAACCCCAGTCTCCCGGGCCATTGGCGAACACTTTATTCATTAGACCAATGGCCCGGTTATAAAACAAAAAAAAAAGACAAACTAAACGAAACCACTATGTGTACATAATTCTTAATCCGGGTGGACAGCTGTGAATACAGGTGGATTACCTAAGCAAAAACTTGACATGTTGCTATCGATATAAAAAAAACCCTACTTCGTCGTCGTGTAACTGTAAAAAAAATACTATTGAAGATATTTATTTTAGGGTAACGAGTTCAATCCGCATGAGGTGTACTCTATTCACGTGGCATTTTGCTAAAAACTAAGCCAAGTTTTGTGAAGAATGAGAAGTTGTTTATTGAAGAGATGGCGGAGAAAAGGTGTCAAGTTGTTTGGTGCATTTGAAAAGTCACTTGATTACGGTCACATGATCATGCTTACCACGTGCTTGTCTTGACGATCAGTTATAGAAGAGACAGACTTAATTGTTGCAAAAGAGACGCTACATATAACAACAAAAAGGCAGCACCCTCCCTAGGGAAAAAAAGAAAATCAGAAAAAAAAAAAAAAAAAAACGCTGAGAAAAGATGAAGAAAGAAGCAAAAAGTGCCAGAAAAGAAGCTGTGACAGCTTTGATAGAAAATAAGCACACACACACACACACACATATATATATATATATATAAATATATATATATATATATATATATGTGTGTGTGTGTGTGTGTGTTTGTGTGTGTGTGTGTGTGTGTTAAAATAGAATAAAATAAAAAAAAAGATGGGGATTTGGTGTCAGTGTCATCTCTATTTCATCGTTTCCGCCAACCCTCACGATGGCTCCCTCCTTAAATGACAATGTCGGTCAGGTCGTTTCCGTCAGCTCGGCTGAAAAACAAACAAGCTAGTATTTAAGAGAAAGCTATCGAAGAGGACCTCCGAAATCCAAATAAACTCGACGGATTTTAATCACTCGCCAAGTTTGTTTTCTTTGGTCACTGAGACTGTTATCTTTGTGTGTCTATCACTGTCTCTGCCCTCAAGAGTCAATTGCATTCGACACTCAGAAATAACCAAATGTAACAGCCTTGTGTGAAGACGGGCAAACATTCTGTATTTGGCTCTTAATATGCATGTGTGAATGGACAAACGTTCTCTCTCTTTCTCTTTCTTTCTCTGTATCTTTCTATCTAGCTCTCTCGAGTGGACTAAGTCTGCTCACTCTCTGTTTGTCAGTATGTCCGTCTGTCTTAGTCTACTCATATCTATCTATCTATCTACCTTGGTCTACTCACTTTCTATATATCTGTCAATTTATTTATCAGTCAAAAATCGTCAGCAGATATCTATCTATCTATCTATCTATCTATTTTGGTCTAATAACTTTCTATATATCTGTCAATCTATTTATCAGTCAATTATCGTCAGCAGATATCTATCTATCTATCTATCTATCTATCTATCTATCAAGTCTGGTCATGTATATATCTCTGTTAATCAGTTCGTTACTACATGTGTGTGCATGTGTGTGTGTGTGTGTGTGTGTGTGTTATCTGTTTCATATATTTTGGAATGCATTTCTTTGAAAGCTTTCTATTTATAAATTAAATACCAACACGTCTGTGAGTATTAATTGAATTATATATATATATATATATATATATATATATATATATATATATGTGTGTGTGTGTGTGTGTGTGTGTGTGTGTGTGTGGATAGATAGATAGACTTGCATTTAAGATTCCTCATAATCAAATCGATATTCTTGTTCTGATTTTCAATGCAGTAGAGTTTTGCAATAAATCGTACATACAAAAATCTACAACCCAAAATAACATTTTATATATACGAGGTGCATACAATAAGTTTCCAGACATTTTTCGTATGAGCACTTTTATTTATTGATAGTGCACACAGGAAACTCTAGTCCCCTTCGAAGTAATCTCCTCCGACTGCAATGCATTTGTTGTACCGTTCCAACAACTTCTGGAAGGCCCCATGGAAGTCCTCTTGGGTGAGCGTGTAAATGACCTTCATCACAGCCGCTTTCATCTCCTCAATTTTCTCATAACGACAACCTCTGAGCTTAGGGAATAAGCAAAAGTCACAGGGAGCAAGATGGAGGTGTGGACTGGTGAATTGTCCTGGTGAAATGCCACTGACCCGATTTGAAGAGTGCTGGCCTCTTCCCAATGAATCTCTTCCTGAACTCCCTTAAAACCTCAACATAGTAACCCTAACCCTAACCTTAACCTATTGGCCAATCAACTCTGGTGTATTGACTTCCTTACTCCTCTCACGCCTCTCATCATCACTCACAGACTCCCTACCTTCCTTGACTCTCTTTTGCCACTCAAAAACTGATTCTTGATTCATGCAAGATGGTCAAAAAGCAGTCTGAAGCATTTCATATGTTTCTCTGACAGTTTTTCCAAGTTTAAAACAGAATTCTATTGCATATCGTTCTGTTGTATGTTGACCTTCGACCCGGCCAAAATGCCATTCAGAGTGATGCACCGGAAGGAAGTGACACATTCTAATGGCAGTTATGAGAGGAAATCGCGTGGGAGGAAATTGGCTGATGAAATGGGACGAGGTAAAAAATGTCCATGATACACTCATAGACTGATGCACCGGAAGAGAGTGACCTGTGAATTGCATGGCAGTTATTTCCGCTTGATGACGATCAAACATGCCATTCCAAAGATCGAGTAGGTGACTGAGTGAACGTTGAACTATTATATAACTGAGTCGAGACAGAAGTCAGACAGTTAGAGATCGGACAGAGTTATAGACGAGATGTGGTGTGACCAAAGGGGCTCGGGACCTCCGATGGAGTTTGGGGACCAGAGAAGTTGCTGATAAGATGCAGTAAAGAAAGCCATCACCCAGCAGAGGGCTGAGCCCCTTTGCCTCCGGTTGAGCAGCCCTGGAGAACGAGAAAGACACAACGCTGACGGCTATAAGAGTGGGGGTCAACATGTTGCAGTTTATGTTCGGACTCCAACTCCCTCTCACTGGCAAACCTTGAGTAACCCTTTTCGAACCGTTACAAATAAAGTGAGAGGTATATATTTTGTAAAAGAAGTCTTCACTCGTCTGTTATTCATTGCGTCGGTATGTATCCAACATATATATGATATATGAGCATGAATCTGCATATGAGAAAATAACAATTCTTTTAAAGTGTCCCCACGTCCAGATTGCATTTTTGAAATTCACCAGCTGTGACAATCAGGCTTTAGTAGGGTGTATTTCAATTGCTGCTGTAGCTGTTCATTTGAACCTGAAATCATAAAAACTAGTCAGTCATCTCATAAGATGTATAGCAATAACATACTGAATTCTCAAGAGTTCACGACAATTTTAAATGCCCATACGAAAAATGTCTGGAAACTTATCATGTGCACCTCGTACATAGGGGAATATTTATCATTTCATAAAAGTTCGAGTGTGTAGACTTTGGTTATAAATAATACATTAAAATATATGTTTTCTTATGAAGCTAAGTTGTTAACGTGTTGCACGAGTTTGAAATCCAGTCACGCAATTTCTTTGACTAACACACCCATAACCTTGCAAAGGGTATGAACACACTCATTCTCAATTATTATTCTATTATTCCATTATTCAATGGGTTAAATAGTACCACTACCGTTCTTCAAGAAGGATTGTTTGGTCTGCTATGAAACAACGAAATCGAAAACTAATTACATTGGCCTCAAAATGCATGCAACCCAGTCTGCTTAGGCTGTAAAATACAGTGTCTGCATCTCTGCCGAGGGGGATGATTCCCACCTCATAAGGAGTGTCCTGTATATGACATTAAACAATATGATAGTGTGGCTCTAGTAATGCTAGAGCTTTGGGGGATGCGGAATATCTCTTCATTGCCATAACTCCCCGGTTCATTCAAGAGCCAAGTTGTAGCTCCTGAAAAGGCCCTACCTGTGGATCAAATATAACTTTTTGACATTTAAACTATGTGTGAATAAATGATTTATCCTAAACAGAATTGTTAGAAATAGAACTGTTTGCTCATTTAACTGTGAGTAAACTAATGACTAGTATTTAATAATATTGTTTTTTAATCAGAGCAATGCTTGGAACCATTTAATTTTGTTAACTCGTGCTGAATTGAATTGTTAGAAATAGAACCCTGAAATAATTTAACTGTGTATCAAAAATGCGTTTACAAATCGTATATATGCATTTAATATATGTGTAAACAAGGTTTGTCATTAAACGACCAACAATGGTTAACATACTATAAAACCCAACCCAACCCAACTAAACCCTCAAAACGCATAGAGAAAAAGATTAATTCCATCTTGACAAGGATGCTGTTTGTTGGTTTGGTCAAATCCTGGAAACATCACCGCAAAAAATTGCAGTAGTATGGGCATTTACTTCCCATCGTCAGACGAATGAAAAATGCATAAAAATCAGGGTCCCACAGACACTACCATGTTATATATATATATATATATAGAGAGAGAGAGAGAGAGAGAGACATGACAAAAAAGAATAGACACTAAGGTAAATATTTTTCCTAAGATTAATATATGCTTATTTATATTTACAGATAAGAATAGTGCTAAAATAACTTAGAGTATCTCATTAAAATTGCATCTAACAACATTGAAGCGTGCCACGAACCAAAGGAGCATCAGACCTATCAGAATTTCTGCGTGGACGAATCGTGGGTCAACATGAAGATGGTCTTAGTCAACGCAAAATAGCAGGAAATCTTTCTATACCCCTTTCTACTGTTAATAGAGTGATCGTACTATTCACAAGAGAGGATTAAGAATGCACAAAGCCTCATCCAGGTCGCCCTGGGCCCTCTGAAAGAACCTTGCGTCTTATGAAAAGAAATGTTGAAGAGGATCCCCGGTACAAAGCCTCAACACAATTTGTTGTCAGTCCCAGTACAGCTGTATCTACACAAGCTGGGCTACTATGGTAGAGCTGCGAGAAGGAAACCTCTTCTTCGTCCTGCCAAAATCAAGCGCAGAAAAGATTGGGCTCGTGAGATAGTGGATAGACCTATGACTTTTTGGACCAATGCCATTTACTCTGATGACTCATGATTTGCATTGTTTCCCGAGAGTGGAAGGGTATGGGTATGTAGGCTCCCTCAGCAAGAGTTTGACTTTGAAAAATTTTGAGCCAACGATGAAACATGGGGGTTTCTCAGTTATGGTGTGGGGTATAATTTGGAATGATGGTCACTCAGACCTGGTGGAGTGTGAAACAAACATCAATTCTGCTATATATGTTTCAATATTACATGAAGGATATCTACCAATATTTTCAAATGGTCAAATGAACAAAGTTAACTCCCTATTTATGGAAAATGGAGCTCCTTGTCACTCTGCTAGGGCAACACAACTTTGATTGAGCCAAATTGGGATTAATAAACTTCCATGGCCAAGTCAGTCCCTGGATATGAACCCAATTGAAAACCTTTGGGGCATATTAGACCGGAACCTTCGCAAAAAGAAAAGGAAATCATCTTCTAAGCCTGAACTTTTATCATTATTGCGTCAGACATGGCAAGAAATTCCTCAAGATGATATTCATCAACTGATCAATGCCATGCCTAGTAGGGTCCTAGCATTAAAAGCAGCAAAGGGAATCTCAACCAAGTATTAGTTATTAAATTTGTGACCATTTATTTTTGATTTTGTTCTATAAATTATATGTTTATTGAAATAAACTGTTTCTATGGGTGTCTATTCTTTTCTGTCATATATATATATATATATATATATATATATATATATATATATATATATATGGTCTATCATTGATATTGAACACTACTTAACAATACTCCCATATTTGGTCCACCATTAACTCAGCAAGCGAGCTAGTAGGAACAGTAACATCTTATGGCATATCAACTATTTTTGGTTATTTAATACGAAATCCTGTTAACACATGTATATATTAAATATATGTATTATTTCTAAACACATTTTGTACATAATATTCTTAAACAAGCCTATGCTCTTTTTCCAAACTATTTAATAGTTTCAAGTATTGCTATATAACATTCACAATTTATCATAAGTCATTTGTTTGCGCACAGTTTGTTCTATTTGACCAATAGATAAGACCTTCTCAGTTGCTATCACTCCGGATAAGACTAAACCTAAGAGCATTGACAATAAAGGAGTACTCCTCGCTCCCCAAATTCCCAAGGCTGGAGCCTGGTCATCTGATTGTTTAATGTTAGCTGAGGACACTTATTGAGGGGGTCTTACCCCTCTGCAGATATGAAGTTGGAGTAATCTACCGCCCCAGCCGATTGAGAAAGGTAGTTTAGGGTGTATGATAAAAATCTTAGTCTTGTCGATTTCCCTGCTTCACCTTTGAGAGGTGGCAGTTATTCTTTTTGTTACTTTATTTGGGTGGGGGGAATACTGTCCTACATGCCGACAAATATGGTAAAATTTTTACAACAGTATTTTTTCCGTGATCTTTCCTTCACCGGCAACTTACTTTGTTTCTTTATTTAATGGCATATCAGCTTCGTGGGTTAGAGTCTTTCTTTCTTTCTTTCTTTCTTTCGTCTTTTCTTTTATTCTTTATTTCTTTCTCCTTTCTTTCAATCTCATCTCTCGCTCTGTTATTCTCATCCCTTATTTACTTCTTTCTTTCTTTCTTTCTTTTTCTTAACATTAGACTTTTCTGTCATTTTTTCTTTTTCCTTTATTTCTTTCTGATCTTTCTTCTCTCTCTCTCTCTCTCTCTCTCTCTCTCTCTCTCTCTCTCTCTCTCTCTCTCTCCATCGCTTTCATTCTTATCTCTCTTTAGCGCTTATCTCTTTCTTTCTTTCTTTCTTTTTCTCTTTCTCATCTCTTTTTTCCTTGCTTTCGTTCTTTCTTTCTCATCTCACTGTCCTATCTCTCTTTCCAACCAATCCTCCCTTCATTTTGTTTGACCCATGCCTATGCATCTTCCTGTTTCTCCTCATGTAACCTCAACCACCACCCCCGATATCTCACCTACTTTCTTCCCAAAATATTCATATTTCTCCTCGTCTTTTTTCTTCTTTCTCAAGTGTCAGCCTAACAGCCACAGACTTAAAACCGAATGACCCACTACCAGATGTTCACTCATTTTTAAAGAATTAACTCTTTTCACTTGTTTCTTTATTTTCAAAAGAAATCAGGTTTGTGTGATTTGGGGACAGAATTACTTTTACTTTAGGCAGAAACATATTTTTCTCACCAAAATTCCAAGGGCTGAATAAAAACAAAGTTTTCTCTTGTGTTCTAGGAAAAGCAAACGCTGGCTGTGAAGAGATTAGTCACAGAACGAAAAGATTTGGACAAGTTGAACGGACAGAGCCGGAAATAGCAGATATTTGTTGATATTTAAATGACGGGGGTAAGAAAGTGTTTCAGTTAATTTCTACACAGAAATGATTTTCTCTTACATTGAAAACGGGGTTAATTGAAGATATTTAAAAGATGTGCGATTTTACATGTGTTACTCGTTCCCTTGGGTTAAACGCCATGTTCGTTTGGCTTGAAATCGAAGTCCTTCTAATTGGTTTTTGGTAATGACTGTTACCGGCTGGATCTGGTCATATATTTCAAGGCAATTCTATATCAATTTATCCGAACTGTTACGAAAATGTGTAAAGAATTAATTTGTTGATGCTTGGTTTTTTTTCCTAAAATATTTCCTTTCTATATCTTTCTCAACAAAATACAATTTTGACTGTATCATTTCACGAAGTGTTGTATGCTTATGTATATTTATCTGTTTGTGCGTCTTTCTTGTTTGCTTTTTCTTTATCTCATTCTTTCTCTCTCTCTCTCTCTCTCTCTCTATCTATATATATATATATATATATATTCTCATCAATGGACAGACTGTTTCGTTGTATCACCGCTCTTCAAGATGGCTAGACACGTAGGACGCTTCAAGCTGGGATCGAAATCCACCTAACTTTACATTAGATTTGGTATCTAACTGCTCAGCCATTTCCATGACAGACGTCGGCTCCGGAATTATAACGCATTTGTATTAGCCTTCGTTTGTTAACATTTTGCGCTATCGGATACCAGAGTGCTCAGTTCGCTCGAACCACTTTACATTACGCAGGTGGTAGTTCTAGAGTGCTCAACTTTCGGGAGGGGGGCGTATATATTGTCATCCACAGACAGAGTCTTTCTTTATATCACAACTTTTCAGTGTGCCTAGACACGCAGCGTGCTTCAAGCTGGGATCGAAACCCGCTTAACTTTACGCTAGACTTGGTATCTAACCGCTCAGCCATTTCGATATCATCGATATCAATTTGTGCTGATAGCACGTCGTTCCTTGACTCTTTTCTCTCTCTCTCTCTCTCTCTCTCTCCCTCTCTCTCTCTCTCTCTCTCTCACACACACACACACACACACACACACACACACCATCCATCCCTATCATCTATTGCTCCTGGTCATCTAGACAACGTCTAATGTCCGCAGAAAACTGATAGAGGTATTTGCTGATCGGCCAATATTTGTGCGTCTATATGTCCATAAGATAACGACACTTATGAGTTCTTCCTTACATCACCAGCAGTACAAAGCATGTTTTGTTCGTCTTATTTGAATGGTTCGTGAGATGAGAGGTAAATGGCCAAACAGCTGTTTTCAGGATTTCTTCACAACATCAAGTACCGTTTTTGAGTAGTTCCCATCTAGCCATTTCCCCTGGTGTTTCCTTTAAGTCTAGGTTATGTAGTCATACTGTTGTTCTGACAAAAGCAGAGTTAGCAAGAAATCCCGTTTTTTCTTACCAGTGAGATCAGATTTCAATATGATCGATAATTTGTCAATATCTGTCCAAGCCCTCCCTGTGCGTATTTTGACTTCGTTTTCAGTAGATGAGATATTGCTGCTAAGGTATTTGAGTAGGTCTACTAATTTCAGTAGCTTGTAAAGAAGAGATACATCCTTCATGTTTAAAACACATGAACTCTGATTTAGATACTAATTTATCCTGCTATTTTCTTCGGGCTGTGAAGCAGGGATTATGCTTGGACATGTGTAAATGTAATTGTAAGAAGCACCAAATCATCTGCGTAATCTGCGTAATTATTTTGGTTTTGTTGGTAGGCACTCGGCTGCTGCTTTTATATTAGCAGTAACAGTTTACCTATTCGTCATTTGGAGAATGCCTTTCGGAAATCTCCCGAAGTGTATCAAACTTGTTTCTTATAGTAATCGTATATCGATTGCTTATATCAATCTTTGGCAAGTGAGGACCATTTATATCGTAGAGCTTTATCTGTTTGTTTCTTACTCCTGCCTAAACGAAAGTTGATCTTTGCTGAGATGATTCTGTGATCAGAAAATACTCCCTCAAAAGAGTCGTATGCCTCATAGTTCAAAGCACTGTTTGCCTACCTCTTGTTCATACATACATGATCTAGCTGCACTTTTGAGCAATTTAAGTAACACTAAGTCCATGGCTTCCCCTCCTTTTTTATTGTGGGGAGGATTAGTGCTTAAGCATATAACCTTATTCTCGTAAAAAAAAAACCTGCTAGATAATTACCATTTCTGTTTGACAAATTATGTCAGCGAAATTTATTATTTCCGTCTTTGACTATCCTTCAATTACGAAATATATATTCTCTTGTCACACACACACAAACTCTCTCTCTCTCTCTCTCTCTCTCTCTCTCTCTCTCTCTCTCTTTCTCTCTCTCCCTCACACACATACACACACACAGATATATATATATATATATATATGTATATAAATATATAAATATATATATTTCTGGTGATCAACATAGTTCGTGAAACTAGAAGTAGAATCAAACGCTTGTGCTGGCAGATTCTAAGTATTCTTTACGTTTTAAATAATTGTTTTAATCATAACTTTATATATATCTATTTTATATATATATATATATATATATATATATATATATAGAGAGAGAGAGAGAGAGAGAGGGGCATTTGTGATAAAATGTATATTATCGAAGGAAATGGAGAAGGCAACCTGAGTTCAAATCCTGAACGATAGTATTTGCCTTTCCTACATTACTATAACACTTCTGCTTTGGATAAAAAGAAGGATATTTTGGGCTGTTTAACATTAGTATGGTCACCAGTCTAAAAGAAGGATAACTCCGAACTCAGTTTTGTGAAGCTTTCATATTAGATAATTGACCTTGAGGAGCATGATGCTGGTATGAAAGAGCTTTATATATATATATATATATATATATATATATATATATATATATATATATATATATATATATATATATATATATATAATCATTTTACGAATTGTCCAGAAAGTTTACTAAAATCATAATAGCTGTTTTTTTCTAAAATCGTTGCTTCAATGTTGACACGTTTTTTAATATATTTTTGGTTTTTTATTTTGCATTTCATTTATTGTGATCTCGGAACTATAAACTAACCTGAGTATCTCTCTCTCTCTCTCTCTCTCTCTCTCTCTCCTCTCTCTCTCTCTCTCTCTCTCTCTCTTTCTTAATAGGATAGAATGTTCAGTAATTAACTCTCTACAAGAATTCTTTTTTTCAAATAACTACTTTCTCTGCTTGGCTGGTATGAAATGGTCACGGCAGAGTCTCACAAATCATAGAATTGTTTACTTGACTATTTACTCAGTCTGTGAGGCCGGGTTGCACAAGAATTCAATTAACCATTGGGATTTGCTAACAGTTTCCCTGGCAAGACATAAACAATAAAGTCATGCCGTAAGTAATTCTGTTCGCTTTCTTCCTTGCTCACAAACTATTTCCACTCATAATTAAATCTATGTATCTGGTTGTTCAGCAAACGTTGCTTACATTTGAGAAATTATATTATGCAAATAGAGTAATGTATATCGAAGGCTCCAACGGATCTGAAATACAGAAAATGCTTGTTGTTTTTTGTTTCATTGTTTTTTTGTTGTTATTCGTGTGTGTGTGTGTGTGTGTGTGTGTGTGTGTGTGTGTGTGTGTGTGTGTGTGTGTGTGTGTGTGTGTGTGTGAGACAGAGACAGAGAGAGAGAGAGAGAGAAAGACGTTGTATAACTTGCTTTGTGCGAAAGATATGGTAAACTGAGATTGTAAAATAATGAAACTGTAACTAAACGCCTAAAACGGAACAACTAAATGAATGGTACATAATTATTATTCACCGGTAGTCATATTATTGACAGTTAAAAGTCACCGATTGGAGAAAGACACCGGACACCAGCAAAATAATTCAAGATCCATTTTAGCGAAAATAATAAATTTGTATTAATATCAATTCAGTGTAACTACGCCAAGGTGACCAATCTACATAGAGAAAAAAAATCAAGTTGTCATAAATACACGTACTTCGAAATTAATACTTTTCAATCATTTTCATGGAAACTAGACTACATGTAAAAAGCATTGAAACACCATTATATAGAGCAAGTTTTCAGCTATAGATATTATTTTCCCATCTGATTAATGTCATTATGCCCAGTCGGCTGGGACTATAAAATATGCCGACTTCATCTCTGCAGAGGGGTAAGAACCACCCCATAATGAATACAATCATAGTTCAAAGCCCTGTTTGAGGAAATTGCTCATCAGGTAACCAGGAAATAGTTAAGAAAAGAAAATCTGACTAGAAAAAAAGAATTTCTGCTAATATTGGCGTAAACTTTTCAAAAATACTACTTTCTCAACTTGGCTGGTATGAAATGGTCACGGCAGGGTTTAACAAATACCATAGAATTGTTTACTTGACTATTTACTCAGTCTCTGAGGCTGGGTTGCACCAGAATCAAATCAACCATTGGGATTTGTTTACTGTTTCCCTGGCAAGACATAAACAGTAAAGTCATACCGTAAGTAATTCTGTTCGCTTTCTTCCTGGCTCTCAAACTATTTGCAATCATAATTAAATCTATGTATCTGTATAAAACGGCCTTGTGTCAGACTCTGGCATGGGGTTATATGAGACAAATCTTAAAAATAACTACAATGGTTGATATGCTATAAAAACTAACAAAAACAAACTGACAGCAATTAAGACCATATCCCGCTGATCACAGCCAACCCGACAGATTGATATGCCGTACTTTTTATTCAGAGCCAGATCAACTCTGACCCGAATTGGTATTAACTATTCTGGGTCGAATAGAACTATTCAACCATTTACACTTATATATTTGAAAACATTTAAATGTGTGCAATCAAATTACTGTTAAATTGAATCATTAGTATTGCATAGCAATAATTGAAATCATTTAAACTGTATGAAGATAAAACTATCAGAGTTAGATACCAATACTTAAAACCAATTAACTTTATGGAAGCAAATCAGCTCTAGCACGTCTAAACATTGCCACCTACAAACCATTCGTTTGCGAATTCTATTTTTAATATGTATATATGCATAAAAACGATTTAGCTTTAAATAAATCCCAAGGGTTGTATGTGGTGGCTGGAAATATATGATTCGAGGACGTTTGGACGAAGTGACGACGCCGGATTACAGACATGCATATTTGTACACACACGCACGCATGTGCTTATGTAAATATGAGCATACAGAATACACTGAAAAGAAATACAAGCGGTTATCAGTTGTTGACCAGTGGTCATCTACCCAGCTCTTTTCGGGGTGTCGCCTCAAAATTGTGCCTGGGGTTGGATGGGAACTATGAGACTTGATCTCAGAGGGCCGTCTCTTTAGGTTTCCGCCTGCTTCGGCAGGACTAGGTTTATTTCTTTGTGCCTGAGGCGCCACACCAGGGAAATGTCAATGGGCTCAAAATTTTTTTTCCTGCTGCGCTTGAATTTCTATTCGTGCACGGCCTTCACCACAAACGGCCTTGTGCCATGAGTCAATATGAGACAAATCTCGTTCTCCGCCTAAATGCTGCCCCCTGCGTACTACCAATGCTCTAGTCCTACTTCGACTACGTTGTCCAGTTGGCAGGGGCTGTAGAATATACCGACTGCTTCTCTGGAGAGAGGTAATCCCCCCCCCACAAATGAGTGTCCTGATATGACACTAAACAATCTGATGGAGAGGTTCCGGTAATGCTAGAGCTTTGGGAAATGCGGAGTGATCCTTTCATTGCCAGCGCCATTCTGGCCTTGAGTGGAAGCACCTGATAGGGTCCTATCTATAGGTTAAACAGAACTAAACTGTATTATATTAAACTGAATTGTTTGAAATGGAACTGTTTTTTGACATTGACTCTACTTATGATAAACTGATTTTCTTAAAAAAGAACTGTTTTGACATCTAACAGTGTATAAATATAAAAAAAGTATACTTATACTAAATTGTTTGAAATAGAACTGTTTATGAGTATAAAATTGGATTTGGCATTAGTAACCTACAATGGTTGACATGGCATTAAATCAAACCAAACCAAACCAAACTAAACCAAACCGACCGCAATTAAGACCGTATCCCGCCAATCACAGCCAACCCAACAGGTTGATATGCCGTAAAAGACAACCACTGAGCCCAATGCTATTACATAAACACTTGAATTAATGATAAACAAGAGTCTCTATGCTTTCTTAAAAGTAATGTCTCTTGTTTTACTTTATTATATAAATTTTTTTGAAACGGACGTTGACGGTATGGAATTATTTATTAATCCGATTTTCCACCAAGTCAGATTTGACATAAATTCATTTTATAGTTGGAGGCCACGCATAAATCGTTCCATATAAAAGATCAAATAGAAATATTCACTAATTTACTTGAAACTATTGAACTGTGTGCAAACAAATAAGCTCTGCAACCTATTCATTTACAAATCATAATATATATATATATATATATATATATATATATATATATATATATATACAAACTACTCTGCAAGAGCAGAGTGCAATACAAGGTCAGAGTTATCATTCTCCCAGACTAGTTGCTCTACCAAGGCCAAAGAGCTCAGTTTATCCTACAATTTAATCCCTTGCAAAAGGAAGAATAATAGAATCCATTCTTTTTCCCATCCCAGCTATGGGTTAAATAGTACCACTGCCGTTCTTCTATGAGAATGGCTTTGGCATTAAATAACCTACAAATGTTTATATGCCATTAAACAAAGAAACCCAGAAGCCAAATCTTTTCCCAAAGATATTAACACTTACAGAAATTCAAATAGCCTCGTCCAGAATTTGAACTCGAGTCAACAAGTCCTTTACCTACTCTGTGTCTATTACACCAGAAGTACCTCAAAAATATATTTAAAAACAGGATTGGCATTAAATAACCCACAAGGTTGATATGTCAAAAGACAACCGAGCCGAACCAAATGCATTAATCAAATTTCATGCGTAGCAGATTGCAAAAAAAACTTGTTTGGTTCTCTCGATATTGCTTTCTTTGGGCATTTTGTCCTCGGAAAAGGGTAAAAAATAAGTAAGACAAACACGTACTTAGAGAGAATATGACTTATATATAACAGAAAACAAGTTATACAATGTCGCCAGTGTAACTTTGCTATTAAACTCCTAGAGTGGATATCAGTCAAATGCTTTATCTGTATTGGAAGAATCCATTGTGTTTCGAAATAGGGATGAAATCACAACACCTCAGGTGCCTAGCAATAAACTCAACCCTGCAAAAGTAGCTAATGTCGTGAAGAAAGGCTCTCTGGAAGCAGGAGAATCAAATTAAAATCACTCACCCGGCATGAATGCCAGGTGAGCTCTGGAATGCTAGTTAAGAATAAATTATCGAAGTATGAATTTTATCCAACCCCCTCGACAGTAGCACCAAGCACATTCATGCTGTGTTGAATACGAAAACGTTTGTAAGTCATCACTTATTCTACTGTTCTTTTTCTACCTGCGATTTTTTTACAAGAGCACTTAAGGTGTTTTTTAACAGGTCTAAAAGATTCAGGACTCTACTTAGTATTCGAGTTGATTTTAGCAATGTTATGGTCTAGATGTTCTCAATTCTTCTTGTGAATCTTCTGTTGTACTGCTTTCTTTACTAGGACTTTGGGAGTTGTTCCAAGTGCTCCAACCACAATTGATATCATTGTCACCTTCATGTTCACCAACTCTCTCGTAAGATCCAAGAGTTTTGTTAATCTTTTATCTTCTTTTATTTTCTCTCTGTGGTCTGTCGTAACAAAATCTGCAAAAACGGCCACTTCTTTTCTTTTATCTACTTTTTTGTCTCATTTTATAAATCAAGACTTGAACTCTTCTTCCGGCTTAAAAGTAAAGTAGGCGACCATAGTCGAGGGTGACCCGAAGGCTCCCTTTTCGATAGCTTACTACACCAAGGTGTAGGGGAGGTCACGACTCCTTTCCCTGGATTGCTCCACTTTACCCTTGATCCGTACCTTATAATGCTGAGTGTTAAGCAAGGAGGCATCAAGTACCATTTTTTTGAGTCTTCCGGCTTAGTTTGGCTGAAACATTCATAACTCAATGTTGTTGATAATTCTATGCGTGTCATTTTCTACGGCCAATTCTGGTTGGGGCGTATAAAATTCATCAGCATGGTCATACCTTAATCTCTTGCACAATTCCCAGTTTGTCACCATTCCCACCCGATCATATCTAGTCTTGTATTTTATCTGAGTTGGTTTGCTGCATTCGGTTATTATAAGATAAACCGTTTCATCCCTCTCACCACCGAAACTACACTTCCAATTCTTCTGCACATAATCATTTTTTGCTTTGGTG
>CAUZXS010001551.1:60000-65000 GCA_963585895.1 Sepioteuthis lessoniana
TGAATAGCTTGAAATAGAAATGTTTTTGACAATTAAATCGTGGAATTAGATTTAAACTGCGTGCTTATACTAAAGTGAATTGTTTGAAATGGAACAGTTTTTTGACATTGAAACTGTACTGAATTGTTTAATATAGAACTGTTTTGCCATTCAACTGTGTGCAAACAAAATCAGTACTTATACTTAACTGAATTAACTAAAGTAGAACTGTTTTAATAAACTGAATAGCTTGAAATAGAAATGTTTTTGACAGTTAAACTGAGTATTCAAGCTAAACTGAATAGTTTGAAATAGAACTATTTGCATAAAAATAGATTTGGCATTAAATAACCTACAAAGGTTGATATGACATAAAACCAAAACAAACAACCAACCAACAATACGTCACAGGGATTCCCTCACAAAGCGTTCAAGAGTTCAAAACCTGCTCGGGGATGGTTGCAATTCTCTCTGTGCTAATGTCATTGTAAAAGGCATGAATCCATCTGTTCTCCCTCCTACTATGGGTAAATAGTGTTTAATTGTGTTCTTCAGAATTGTTTGGAAACTAGTAAAGGAGAAAGAAAACTGTGTATTGAAAGCAGCTGGACTACGTTTTAATGATGACTTTGTGTCACATCCTGTTCATGGGAGAGGGGTTGTGTAAACACACACACACACACACACATATATATATATATATATATATATAAGGCTAAGATATCGTAGACACTGGGTCTATGGTGCATGGTGACAGTTATTTTTTCAAGAGTGAGAATCACCAAGCAGCATTGAATTCGTGTCTGTGCTATTTTAACTTATATAAAAATTGTCACGGACCGATATTGAGCACTCTTCATTTATACATATAGCAATCTGTATTATTAAAACACACACACGCACACTCTCACATATATATATATTTATGTGTGTGTGTGTGTGTGTGTGTGGTAATTTACTAAGCTTTTTGCTTAGATGTGGCACAACGCCATATGAAAGGGGCACCCAATGAGACCCGAACTCACTCGTGTAGGTTTGTTAGTCGAGCTTGCTAACCATTACACCACCAAAGGCGCCTCTGTGTGTGTGTGTGTGTGTGTGTGTGTGTGTGTGTGTGTGTGTGTGTATGTGTGTGTAAAAAATTTAAACGAATTGGTCCATGAAGAAAATTGTATTTTTTAAAGAATTATTTATTTATTTATTTATCCCGTTTTGCATACGTGTATGTTTCCAGCTTGTTGCTTTAGTCAGAGAACATGTGTGGCACTAGTCCCATGTGAATGGGATACTCAATGAGACTCGAACTCACTTAGGTTTGTTGGTAGAATGATTTTTAGGTTTGTATGGGTTTATATAGAGGCCATTCTTCCTTTTCCTCCTGAAACCACTTTAACGCACCCACACATCACTCATCATCATCATCATCATGTCGCGCTGGTAGCACAGATATCCCTGACCCTCTCTCGCCACTCCGCCCTATCGTTCATCGCCCTAGGTAGGTCTTCAGGACAACATCCCGTATCCTCACATAGCTGCTGAATGTATGTTCGTGCTGGTCGACCTGCTTTTGCACGGCCATGTGTGGGGGTCCATAAGAGTACATCTCTTATGAGTTCGTTCCTGCTTCTCCAGCAGTGTCCTGCATGTCTGGTTCGTCTGACTTGAATAGTTTTCGTGATAGGGGGGTGGCTGTACAGTTGGTTTCTTGTGGGGTGTTGCCGCCAGGACTTAAACTACCCAGCGTAAAAAAAAAACAAAAAACTATAATATGTAACATATCAAATCTGAAAGAGCAATTGGGGGTAAAAACAGACAAAATAGAAACACTCTGATAAAGGGAAAAGGATGAGTGATTTCTATATAAACCCATACAAAACCTGAAACCATTCTACGAACAAACACGAGTGAGTTCATGTCTCAAAGAGTACCTCATTCACATGGCCTTGTGCAACTTGTGTTCTCTGACCAAAGCAATAAACTGGAAGAAAACACATATTTAAGAACGAAATAAATAAATGACTCTTTAAAAGATGCAAATGTCTCCGTGGACCTATTCATTCTAATATATATATATATATATATAGTATATATATGTGTGTGTGTGTGTGTGTGTGTGTGTGTGTGTGTGTGTGTGTGTGTGTGTACAGCATCATGTGGGGTCTTTTACAGTACAGAACAATATATATATATATATATATATATATATATATATATATATATATATATATATATATATATATAGGCGTAGTTATAACAAGAGTGTACTTTAAACGTATTTTTATTACCAACAAAAACATTCAAAAGCCTTCATTGTTGTGAAACTGTGTGCAGTCAAGTCATTTTCACGCTTGCTACGATTATTTTTTTTCCTAAGGTGTGTCAACGATGTAATAGGGTTTAACGATAATATAAGAGATAAAGATATCAGAAAACTTTTAAATAAAGACTAATATGGATATGGAGAATGTTTTATTCAATTTCTGAGATAAAACATTAGACATCTGCTGCATGAATCGAATGAATACAGCAGTTCATAATAAAAAAATATTAATACCTGGCTGTCTTGGCCTCTATAAAATACATAAAATTGCAATTTGGGTAACTGAGAGTACTACCCATGAGAACGAAAAACTAACACCCAAACGATGCTGCCCGTTCGGCTATGGCTATAGAATACACCGACTGCATCTCTGCAGTGGCTTAAGACTCCTGCAACGAGTGTCCTGATATGATTTTAAACCATCTGATGGTGAGGCTCCAGTCAGTAAAGTTTTGGGGAGTATGGAATACCCCTTCACTGCCATTGCTCCCAGTTTCACACTGATCAGGAGTGGCAGCACCTTATGAGGTTCTATCAATGGGTTAAATAGAACCGTCTGATATTCAAACTGTTTCCAAACAAATTACTTAAACTGAATTTTTAGAAATAGAACTGTTTGATTGTTTACCTGTGTTCAAACAAAGGATAAAAAGTAAAAAGAAATATTTAGTGTCCTCAATATACCCATGTGACTACTAATAACTCAATTAATAAATATATAGGGTGTCTCAATATACTTGTGACCCATGTGACTGTTAATAACTCTAATAATAATAATGTTGTGTTTTTGTTGCTTTTTTTGTTTCAGATTTAAAAATAGTATTCAAAATAGCAATTAATCTTCAATAACAGTGCCTTCGACAAGAGAGGAAAATTATTTTGCGTCACTACTTATTTGGAGACAAAATAATTCAAAACTGTCAATTCAAAATAGATTAAAAGCATTGATATGATATTAATTTATAACTTAGACAAACAAAAACTCAAAAAAAGATTGCATATCCTAGAAGCTAATACAACAACAATTAAAAATAATATTGATTTGATGTCTCAAGCTTAAAGAATGCATTTTTTAGCGGAATTGTTCCAAATGACTGCCATTGGGTATGCAGATGACCAATAGTGGTATCATTTGTAACAGGCGCACTTGGAAAGGTATTTGAAGGCTTTAAAAGGAAGCTGGATGAGTTACAAATCGAGGATGAATTAAGACCATTCAAACTACAGCGTTGATGAGATAAGCCTAAACACTGAGAAAAGTCTTAAAGATCAGAGGAAACTGGGTGTCACCCAGACTACAGTGGAAAACCATCTGCCAACGCTGATGTGAAAAACTGGCAAGGGGTGTCTTCTTGTGTAATGGTTAAAGCGATGGACTGAGCAATCGTAGAAAGTGAGTTCGCACTCCTGTCACGCTATTAGGTTCACTTTCGGGCAAATACCCTTTGGAAAGGTATGAACACTCTTATCCTCCCAGCTATGGGTTAAATATTACCACTACTGTTTCTTCTTGGAAAATGGCTTTGGCAGTGAATAACCTAAAAAGGTTGATATGCTATTAAACAAAGAAACGCCAAAAACTGGCAAGAAGTAAAATAATAAAGACTATCCCACGCAAACTTTTTGAAATCATGCTTTGCAGCAGAAATCTCATCAAAGGGATTAACACTTGGACAGTCCCCCGAGTAGGAAATCAAAACGATTCTCAGTAGTGAGCTGGAGACGTGAAGAGTCTTGTTATCACTCAATCTCCGATGAAAGATCACCAGTTAAGACTGGTTTGAAAGACTCACAACGGGGGGTGACCTCGTGGTGTGATGGTAAAAGCGATGGACTGTGGAATCGTAGTAAGCGAGTTCGTACTCCAGTCGCGCAATTGCGTTCACTTTCAGACAAATACCCTTGGGAAAGTTATGAACCCCCCTTATCCTTCCAGCCGTGAGTTAAATAGTACCACTACTGTTTTTCTAGAAGAATGTCTTTGGCATTAAATAACCTAAAAAGATTGATATGCCATTAAACAAAGAGAGCAAACCAAACCAAAGACTCACAAAGAGTAAGATAATAATTAGACGATACCTGAATCTGCTTTAATAGCAATTCATGGTGATAGTAATGGTTCTATCTTTGTTACCTCTGTTATAGAAAGCATTTCTATGATTATAAAATGATTTTTTGTCGAAAAATCAGTTAATAAAAGTTCAAGAGATTTAAAATGTATAAATCTTTATATCTTTAATTATAGTTGGGTTTCACGTGCTCTCCCTTTCTCTCTCTCTCTCTCTCTCTATATATATTATATATATATATATACTATATATATATATATATATATATATATACGAGTGTTGTTTAAAATTTTCTTAATTTAATCCCAAAGAAGAGAAGAGCTGACCATTTTTGTTGTGGCAGTACTACAACTACTGCTTATCAAAATTGAAAGATCTTGATTAGTTTTTCTAATTTTATAAGAAGCGGCAGTGTGTTACCAAAATAATGTCTACGTATGTTCTTTGTCGTTGAAGTTTAGAACTTTTTAAACGGCCTACGTATACACACACACACACACACACACACACATATATATATATATATATAATATATATATATATATATGTGTGTGTGTGTGTGTGTGTGTGTGTGTGTGTGTGTGTGTGTGTGTGTGTGTGTGTGTGTGTGTTTACCAACCTCTCTGCACGCG
>CAUZXS010001551.1:67500-72500 GCA_963585895.1 Sepioteuthis lessoniana
CCAACGATATTTTAATGAGTTCCATTTCATAGATTATTTGCAGAGAGGTTAGATGAAGTTTTGTCAAAGAAATTTCTGATATTTAAAAAAGAAGAAAAGCGTGCCGTTTGAATTTTATTGTGTTTGAGTCACTAATGATTTGTGTGCTCATTTCTTTTTTTTTTTTTTTTTTTGGAGAATACATTATTGAGGATCCATTAGAATTATGAAGAAATGCGTTCGAGTCAATAATATGTAGAATACTGTATACATATGTTTATCACATTGTTTGTTGATGTGTTCAAAGTTCAAAATCGTGTAGACATTTCTTTGTAGAACACATTGTTGAGGATCCTGTAAAGATGTACCCGAGAGCTGCAAGTCAATAATTTGTTAAATATTGTTTAAAGTATTAAAATTTCGGAATTGTCAATAACTTGTGTGACGATTTATTTTATCTGTCAATCGGGATGTCATTAACAATTAGAAGAGGTAGAAGATTAAATCCTTTTGTTAGTATGTCCGCGCGAAATCACTAATAATTTGTTAGTTTATTTGTGTTCGTTGTGGGTTACCAATACTTTGTTTTTGGATATTACTAATAATTTCGCGATTATTTTTTGTATTAAATTGTGTTGCGAATCATTTGTGTAACCTGTTTATCTATCCATCGATATCTAATTTATTTATGTTCGCATGTTCAAGTCACCAATAGTTTTATTAGTGAATTGTCCTTCATTAATTTTCTTACGTTGGAAGTCACCAATAATTCATGTGACTCTTATAATTATATTTCAAGGTACGTTTGTTCGTAAGTAGTGGGTCCTAAATTACGTGTAGCGAATAGACGTGTAAATGATTGAATGAAACAGCTATCTAAAATTTTAATAGATTTCCTTTTTCTTAATAGATTTTCTTTTTCTTTGATTAAATAGTAAATACACAAACAAACTTAAGCGAAAAGTTTGTTGAAAAAACAAATTTGTGGTAAGGAAAGATTATATTAGAGCGCAAATATTCTTCAATATTTACATAACAAGAAAGAAAAGTTCATAAATTAAATGCAGCAGTTTTAATTGTGTAAATATAGTTCATATATTTGGCATTTGCAAAATATATTTGTGTGAGTATGTCACTATGTAGGAGGGAAAGTATATCTCTGCGCTAGTGGATGTGGCAAGAAAATATCATCAACAAGCAAAAAATTGTAATATCTGTACGATTCTTTATTTAAAAAAGTATTTTCGTTCAGTTTAAAATAATTAAGCGATGTTGAAATTAAATGCCACCTTGAAGAACTAGAATGTTATATTTTCTCTAAGATGAAATAAAATCAAAAGATTTGAGTAGATTTACTAAATAAACCAATTAATCTACTGAAGAATTGTTCATTTCTTTGTTTACTAATAAGATGGAAGTAGTCTGGAAACTAGATAAAAAAAAGTTGTTTATAGTTTATTTATGATTCTAATTTGTTAAGAATGTATTTTAAACAATGTACGAGGGAAATGATTTCGTAAATTATTTTTCCTTTTGTTCTTTTAAATCCTGCGTGACAAGACAAATACTGTCTTCAGCAAAATCTCAAAGAAATTTTACGAAGAGTTCGTTAACGCTGATTGGTTAATGAATGCAAAAATACGGATACAAAATGTCCAGTTTCATGAGTCTATATTAACTCTCTTTTTTTGTATGTTTTAGATTATCAATGTTTTTTTTTTCTTTCCAAGAAGATTTGTTCTATGGGTTTTATTTGCTTTGAGCCCTTGGCCGGCATTACTTAAATTTTATATTATATTTTTGAATATTTTAATTGTCCTACTTGGAATTGTTCTCAACTTCAGATTTACTGGATTAAATACTGCCTTATATATATATATATATATATAGAGAGAGAGAGGGGGGTGAGAGAATTCGCAATATTTATTAATAAAAATTGCTTGATATCATTGTAGACCATATATGCCTTTTAAGTTAAACATAAAATGAACGCAGAGGCGAGAAACTTACAGTTACCAACCACCATAGGTCAATGCTATCCTAATATATATATATATATATATATATATATATAGGGTTATAGTTAGGCAGTAGTCGTTCATTTAAGTATGTTTGATTAAATAGTAAATACACATTTTGTCTATATAATTGAATTAAGATCCTTTCGAATTTTCTGATAAATATCTTAGTTTCAGGTGGGAATATATATATATATATATATATGTGTGGTGGGGTCTGTGTGTCGAAGATCGCAGAGATGAATCCCTCTGCGCAATCCAAAATGTAATAACTCAATGACAAATTATCGAAATTACAACTTTCCTATAACATTTACAAGAACTCTGTAGAAAAAAACGACAATTAACTGTTGAGAGTGATTCTGTTGCAGTTGCTGTTTATTAGTTTCAAACGCGAGATAATCACTCGCATGCCGAATCTCTTCTCACTGACCGCTGGATTATCCCCTATAATCATTTGCCCCTATGTATTAATGCACATAGGTGTCTAATGCTTGATTTTGAGTTAACGAATATCCTAAACCAACACCTCATACAAATAGATGTCTACGTTGCTTAGCATTAAAAAAAATTGTCAATATTTTTGACAGCGACCGACAGCTTAGCGTCTTACAGATTATGTCAGCATTTATATCGACACGCTACAAAAAGCTTAAGATTTGCACTACATGTCCGAATTCTCAGTACCTATTCAATAAATTAAAGATCACATCGCTCTTGCACCTGCTTGACTATTTAAAGATATCTTATACAACAATAGCAGACATGTGCATCATAATATGGAAGAGATTTTTTTGAGTTGTTTTTATTTTTATTTACTTTTTTTTTTTTTTACCAATACCTTTTTTAACACAGATACCATATATGATACAAGATCCTTTTCTCTTTTGGACAGATTGTTGTATATTGATCTTCGACCCGGTCAAACATGCCATTCCAAAGTGATGCACCGGAAGGAAGTGACACATTCCAATGGCCAGTAATCGAAAGAAATCGCGTAGGCGGATTTGGCTGACGAAATGGGACAAGGTAAAAGCCCATGATACACTCATAGACTGATGCACCGGAAGAGAGTGACCTCTTAACTGCATGACAGTTATTTCCGCTTGATGACGATCAAACATGCCATTCCAAAGATTGAGTGGGTGATTGAACTATTTTATAACTCGGTGAGACAGGAAGTCAGAGAGTTGGAAGGTAAACGAGTTGGAGCAGACGAGTTGGAGACAAGATGTGGTAGGGAGAGCCACACCCAGCAGAAGGGGCCCTCGGGACCCCCGATGAAGTTTGGGGACCAGACCAGTTGATGATAAGATGCAGTAGAGAAAGCTAGCAGAGTGGGCCCCCAGGCCTCCGGTTGAGAAGACCTGGAGAACGAGAAAGACACAACAATGATGGCCATAAGAGTGGGGGTCAATATTCGCTTCCTCGTCACTAGCTTAATCCTATTTACCAACCCCTCCGCTCGGGCAGGATATGACACAAGGTCAATTTTTAAGCGGAGTTTAACAGGTTTTAATTCAGAGTATTCCTTCTCCTAGACTAGTTGCCTCACCAAGGCTGAAGACCCTAATCTCCCCTACTATTTACCCATAGCTGGAGGGAGAATAATTGGATTCATACCTTTCCCAAGGGTATTAGTACTATATGAAATGCAATCATTCTCGTCTAGGATTTGAACTCGTGTGGCCGTGTCCATTTCCTACGACGATAACAATTACACCAAGGGCACCTCGTCACTAGCTTAATGTTTGCCTTTTAAAACCTTTTTCATGAGACCGAAGAGATGACAGTCTGAAGGTGCCAAATCCTCGCTCTCCATAACGTCCTTCTTCTGTATGAAGAAGCTCGACCACACACAATTATCAGGACAAGGGAGACAATCGCCTCATTCCATTCGAGAAATTTACTACTTCCTCTATACTCACCAGACTTTGCTCGTAAATAATAGCTAATAATAATCGTTTTGTTTCTGTAATTTTTTAACAGTAATAAGTAAAAGGTATAATGTTTTAGAAGAAAATTACCATTTCATGAAAAATTAAAATGATTGGTTTAGTTTGGTTTGGTTTTATGGTATATCAGCCATTATAGGTTATTCAATACCAAATCATCTTTATACATATATATTAGATATAGATTTGTAAACACTTTTAGAAGATACCATTCTTAACGGAGCCTGGGCTCTTTTTTGCACACATGTAAATGGTTTCAAGTATTGCTATACAACAGTCACAATTTAACATCAGTCATTTGTTGGCACACAGTTTGTTCTATTTAATCCATAGAGCTAGCATAGGAGCTTGCACTTCGGGTTAAAGTGGACCTGGGAGAAATAGCAATGAAGGGGTATTCTATATTCTAAGAATCTAAGGATGGAGCCTCATCATCAGATGTTTTAATGTCATATCCAGGACACTTACTGGAGAGTGTTGCTCCTCTGCAGAGATGCAGTCGATGTATTCTACAACTCCAACTGACTGAGCTTTCACTGATTTTGGTGGACTTATCAATAAACTATAATGCATATACGTAATAATTTTCGACTTCCCACCTTGTCAGAATTGGCATGATGTAATTTTGAAGCATCGGGTGGGCAACCAAGAATCAAGATCTTTTCAAGGTCATTTACAAAAATGCTTTGTGTTCTCGACATCCACTTTCAGGGGCCACCTTATAGGTTATATACAATGATTATATTAAATAGCTTGTTCAATTTTGAACCGGTTCAAGTCAGAATCACCAAATAAAGTAATGAATTCATTTGAATGAAATGCTGATAATTCATATAAATTAATATATTTGATAATATTTACAATTTATATCAGTCAAATAAAGAAATTAGTATTTATATAAAATCTCTCTCTCTCTCTCTCTCTCTCTCTCTCTCTCTCTCTCTCTCTGTGTGTGTGGGGGGGTATATATATATATATACACATATATATGTATATATATATATATATATATAGAGAGAGAGAGAGAGAGAGAAATTTGATATCAATA
>CAUZXS010001551.1:75000-120000 GCA_963585895.1 Sepioteuthis lessoniana
GCTCAATGCAACAGCAATTTTATTCATAAACAAATGATAAAAGGCAATAAGCGCTACATACTTCTGACCTTGTGCCAGGTTTTCATGTTTATTACTTCAAGCTCTTGTGTCAAAACAAAAGGTCATTGCTCTTGTCAGTGGACTAATAGGAAAGCTTCCAAGTACTAGAAAATCTCAGCCTAATTAAAACCAATATGTCTCGCGCCCATTCCTCTTAGACAAACCAATGACAGTGACTGACCACCCTCTGCGACTTATTTCTCTCTGTATTTTGTTGGTTATACAAACGGCGCGAAAACACGTCTACAACCCTGAAGGCATGAAAGCGTCCTGCTGATTCCCCGTCTGTCCATTCGAGCAGTCTGACATCCGAACGAAACAGTCAGAGGTTATTGGGTTGAAAAGAAAAGATGGGACAGCATATGTGGCCTAATTGTGACCCATTAAAATCCAGAAAACAAACTAATGCGTACAAATGACCGTGATTAAGTGGTCTACAATTCCAGTCTGGTGACCCGTAGGGAGAGATGGAAAGTTCTGAAGATGGTCAGTTATGAAATGGAACTTAAAGCCAATTAAGTGTGCGAAGACAAACCAAGAGCTCATTTCATGTATTGATTTGTTAGCTTGGCTGGCGGAATAATATTAGCGAGTTTGACTCTCACTGAGTGCTTCATACTTCTGGCCTTGAGCCAAACGAAGCTCAGTTTAGCAAATAGTAAATAGGTGAAGTGTATTATAAATGCCTGCTTGGAATCGGCAAACTGTGTTCAAATCCACGGCGAGGTTTTTTTGCGTTTAACTTCGCGCCAATGCCATAGAAAAAGGCATGAACTAATCGCTTTTTTTCTCTCCCTCCATTAATGAGTAAATAGTATAGCATACTGGGGTCTTTATTCTAAGTAATGCATCAGTTAGGAAGACGGAAAACTCTTAATTCAAGTCTGATTGATTAAGATTTAAAGTTGACTTTGTGTCGCATCCTGCTTGTCACGGAAATTTCTTGGTTTCTTTTATTTTTAAAGAAATATCAACCTTCTTGACTTATTTTATGCAAAAACCCATCCTTGTACGGGGATCATTAAATAAGTTTCCAGACTTTTTCGTATGGGAACTTTTATTGATAGTACACACATGAAGCTCTTGTCCCCTTCAAAGTAATCTCCTCCGGCTGCAATTCACTTGTTGTACCGTTCCAACAACTCCTGAAAAGTCCCCATGGAAGTCCGCTTGTGTGAGCGTGTCAATGACCTTCGTCACAGCCTCTTTCATCTCCTCATAACAACAGCCTCTGAGATTAGGGAATAACCAAAAGTCACAGGGAGCAAGGTCTCAACTATAGGGAGAGTGTGGAACTGTCTTGATACCCATCCTGGTCAAATAGTCTGTGACAAGGATGGAGCTGTGGACAGGTGCATTGTCCTGGAGGAAATGCCACTGACCCGATTTGAAGAGTGCTGACCTCTTCCGACGGAATCTCTTCCTGAACTCCCTTAAAACCTCAATATAGTAATCCTAACCCAAACCCTTTTGCCAATCAACTCTGGTGTATTGACTTCCGTACTCCTCCCACACCTCTCATCATCCCTCACAGACTCCCTGCCTTCCTTGAATCTCTTTTGCCACTCAAAAACTGATGCTCGATTCATGCAAGATGCTCCGAAAGCAGTCTGAAGCATTCCATATGTTTCTGTGGCATCATTTTTCCAAGTTTAAAACAGAATTTTATTGCATATCGTTCTTCTAAAGTGTCAGATTGCATTTTTGAAATTCGCCAGCTGTGACAATCACGCTTTAGTAGGGTGTATTCCAGTTCCTACTGTAGGTGTTCATTTGAACCTGAAATCATAAAAATTAGTCATCTCATAAGTTGTATAACATACTGAATTTTCAAAAGTCTACGACAATTAAATGCCTGTACAAAAAAGTCTGGAAACTTATTGAAGGCACCACGTAGAAGAACCGCACTAGTAATATCTAATCCTTAGCAGAAGGATAAGGATGTTCATGCCTTTTCCAAAGGGAATTTGTCCGAAAGGGAACATAATAGCTTGACAGGAATTTATTCCGCTTTCTGTTTCTTTGTTTAATAGCATATCAAACTTCGTGGCTTATTTAATCCGAAATCCATCCCCGTAGAGGACAGTAGTTGTAATATTTAATCCTTAGCAGGGGGTTAGGAGGCCCCTGTTTTTTCCAAAGGGAATTAGTCCAAAAGTGAACCTAATAGATCGACAGAAGTTTGGTTTGACTTCTGTTTCTTTGTTTAATGGTATATCACCTTTTGTGAGTTATTTAATCGCAAAGCTATCCTTCAATAAGAAGAGTAGTACTATTTCACCCATAGCTTGGGGGAATGGGAAGGTTCATACCTTTTCCAAAGTTATTAGTCTAAAAGGGAAATTAATCTATCAAAGAAGGGATAACTGACAGCGGAATGATAACTTTTTGTGGTCTGCAATGGAACAGAACGTCAAATAAAACACATAATCCTTCCTAGACAGATGCATTATTATCATCGTGAACCGCAGATGCAATGAGAGCATAACGTGTTCACTATTCTTCTAACATATTACTAAAACCCAACTCGCTATCAGTGGCCAGCTGCTTTTAAAAGTAGAATGCTGGCTAACGAAAATTATTATTTCAGCGATTTTACCAAATATGGAAATAAAGAATTTGTAATTGTGCCTACAAAGAACTAAAGACCATTGAAACAATTCAAAATCATGATTTTTTAAAAAATATTTGCGTATAGTTGTCATTTGTCAGTTTTGCGAGACTAGGGATGTGTGCTCGAATTTTAGCAGAAGTCTTGTAAAGTTTGTAAAGTAAACCAGTGGTTGCCCATACAGCAGGTCTCCCTATTTATGGCACCAATATTGTCCCAGGAAAGGAAAAAGTGCGATACAACTTTGACTCAGCATCGCTTCGAGCGTATACAGACTGAAATCGAATACGCTCATTGGGATTGAACCCAGAATGTTCCTTCTTCTAAACCGGTTACCCTACCAAGGGCAGCGAGTTGGATCTACCTTAGTACTTTACCTATAGCTGAGGATACAGAAATGATGGATTCATGCCTTTCATTAGGGTATTAACATGAAGTAATAAACAAACAGCCTCGTCCAGGTTTTAAATTTGGCTCGCCAAATCCATTTTCATAAATCATAAATATTATGTCACCGTGTCTCTACTAAAATATAACAAACTCACTGACACTACGTCATTTAGATTTCTCATCTTCACCAAACCCACACAATCACGAACTGGATGTGACACAAGGTCAATTTTTGAGTGGAGTAATGTAGATTTGTATTCAGATTTTTCCTTCCTCTAGACTAGTTACTTAACCTAGTCAGTCCATTAACTTACCATACCTGTGGTGAGAAGAGGTGGATTCATCCCTTTCGCCATGGCATAGTCTAGAATTTGAACCCGTGTTGTTGATTCAATTTTCTATAACTATAACTATTGCACAAATCACACTCGTTTATGCCGAGCGCCTAAGGCGCCCTTAAAGAATGACGTCGCCACTAAGCTACTTCTGGAACCCGACTCGTTGGAAGCACCCTACATTCTGTCCTCGTGAGGAGCTAAATACCAATTAGTTTAAACCTCAGACAAGAAAAGCTACTTATCTAATAACTGGGCTATGTCTGAAAATACTGCTTTCATTTATTTTCTTTTTCTTTCTTGCTCATTACAGTTTTTTTTTTTTTTTTTTTTTTTTTTTTTATTGGCAAGTTAATTCTTAATTCATGAATGCTAATTTTTGTTTCAAACGACTGCATTAAAAACATTTGTTTTAATTCTATTTTCTCCTCTTTGCAAGAAGAGAATAAAAAAAAGAAAAACTTAAACCAAAGATGTTCAAATTGGTCTAATCAATTGCAGCCTGGGATATAAAGGACGCCATTTGTTTAAATTTTCTGGTGAAGTATATCTTTCCTCCTTCATTTAACTCTTTATAATCTCATGTTTTGTTTCATTTGACGATTCTTATTTCTAAATAGCAAAGCAAGAAAAGTTAATTAATCAGAAAGTTAATTTATCAGAAAATTAAAGCAACAACCTTTATTGTTACATATCTTTATTTGGTTTGTTTTATCTCGTTTTCGGGGTTGTTTTTCTGATTTCTTTTCATATTAAGGATTTGTTTTTGTTCAAAGATTTTTTTTTTTTTCTCTTTTTTGCTAATTTTGACTAATTTTCTTTTTGACTTTAATTATTCATTCTACACAAATTCAATTTTATATTTGCCGAGATTTATGCCATAATTCTTCCCCGTTTATAATGATATTTTTCTCTGTTTTTTTTTTCTTTCTTAGAACATTACATCTAACCAACTATAGATTCCCACCTTTTTTTCCTTTTCCTTGTTTTTCGCCAACACAAACCATGGGCCATTATTATTCCAGACCACCGACATTTATTGGTCTCTATGTGTGTACATGTAGTAAAACATATGCACGTTTATGTGTGTGTGTGTGTGTGTGTGTGTGTGTTGTAATTGTCTCTCAGTCTGCTTTTATCTTTTGAATATTTTTTTTTTCTTTTGTGATTTTTGTAATTCTGTCGTAACTGTTCGCAGCGGCTTATTGTTTTAATGCATTTAAACGATTCGTAGCCAGTGGCGAAGTTATTCAAATACGCGGGATTGTAGTTGATATGATCACAGTCAATTCATTTTGAAAAATTAATTAAGTAAAAAAAGAAAAAAGAAAAAAAAAAGTGAATCATTGAACAAATAAAAACAAATACGAATAAATTAGAATATATTTCGATCCAACTTCTCTGCAAATGTCCAACTCTGGTTTGTTTTCAACTTTCTTTATGATTATGTTTACTTATTTTTTCCTGAATTTATTTACTTATTTTATTTTATTTCATTTTATTTATTCATTTTATTTATCTATTTTAACTGTGGAAATCTCTTGTTGACGCATTGATTCTTTCCTTACACTCTCCCCACTACAGTTTTCAACAGTTTCTTCTCTAATTTTCTTTCTTTCTTTCTTTCTTCTTATTCTACTTCATTCCTTTTTCTTTTCGTTCTCTCTTTCAAATTCTCCTCGATATTCTTTCTTTTTTTATATTTTTCCTTTTTCTTTCTTTTTCCTCTCCTTCTCCTTTTTCTTTTTTCTTTCTTCCTTTCCTTTATATATTCATTCTTTCTTTCTTTTAATTCTACTCGATTATTTTTTCTTTTCGTTCTGTCTTTCAAATTCTCCTCAATAATTTTTCTTTCTTTATTTATTTATTTCTATTCCTGCGTTTTCTTTCTTTTTTTCTATCTTTTTTCTCTCTATTTCTCTTTTTCCTTTTTCGTTCTTTCTTCCTTTCTTTCTTTCTTTTTTATTTATTTATTTACTTATTTCTTCTAATCCTACTTAATTATTTTTCTTCTCTTTCTCTTTCTTTAAATTTTCTCGGTTCGTTTTCCTTTCTTTTGCTTATTTTATATCGGTTTTCTTGTTCTTCTTTATCGTTTTTTTTCTTTCTAATCTTTCTGTATTTCTTTGCATCTGGTACTACTTTCTTTAATTTTTTTCTGGATTTACCCCTTTCAAGTTAATATCCTTTCTATCTATCTATCTATCTATCTATCTATCTATCTATCAAAGTCTGTTCATATCTATCTATCTATCTATCTATCTATCTTATTCGAGTTGTTTTCTGTATTTCTTTGCATCTGGTTCTACTTTCTTTAATTTTTTTCTGGATTTACCCCTTTCAAGTTAATCACCTTTTCTATCTATCTATCTATCTATCTATCTATCTATCTATCTATCAAAGTCTGTTCATATCTATCTATCTTATTCGAGTTGTTTTCTGTATTTCTTTGCATCTGGTTCTATTTTCTTAAATCTTTTTTCTGAATTTACCCCTTTCAAGTTAATCTCCTTTTCTATCTATCTATCTATCTATCTATCTATCTATCTTATTCGAGTTGTTTTCTTTATTTCTTTACATCTGATTCTACTTTCTCTTAATCTTTCACCTGAATTTGCTCCTTTCAAATTAATCTCCTTTTATTTATTTAATTATTTATTTATTTATTTCTATCTTTTTCTTGTTATTTTTTTCTTTCTACCTCTTCTTTGGTGGAGGGATTCCTTCTTGCGTAGTGGTTAACGTACTGGACGGTGACATCATAGTAAGAAAGTTTGAACTTCAGTCACGTGATTACTTTCACTTTCGGACTTATACCCTAGGGAAAGGCATGAATCTCTTTATCCCTTCCAGCTAAGGCTTGAATAGTGCCTCTTCTTTCCTTCTACAAGGATGTTTTTAGCATTACATAACCCACTAAGATTGATATGTTTTTTAATAGAGAAAGCGATCAACTTGCTTTATGTATTTCTTTCTTTTCCCTTTCTTTCTTTTATTTATTTCGTTGTATTTTCAAAGGCATATCAACCTTCATCGGTTATTTAGTGCCAAAGCCATCCTTGTAGAAGTATAGTAGTAATACAATGTAACCCACAATTTGGAGGGATTAGAGGGTTCTTACTTTATTTTAGGGCATATACTCGAAAGTGAACGTAAGAGAGCGGCTGGAGTTCGAACTCGTTTACAACGATGTCGCAGTTACTACACCAATGAGACTTCCACTTTTTATTTATCTCTCCTAATCTTTGCTAAGTTCTCTCAGTATATCCATATGTAATTCTTAATACAGTCTTTCTATCGAAATCTCTCTTGTATGACACTCCACTCCAAGTAATTCTTGATCCCTGTGAGAGTAGATTAACTCTTTCATTGCTATTATACCCGGGATCCACTCTGACCCTATGTGGTGGTATCTGTGTAGTTCCAATAAATGGATCAAATAGATATGTTTTTTATTATTGATTTTCGTTAATAATACTTGAAACTATATAACTGTACGCAAAAATAATTATTATTGTGGTTGTGATTTTTTAAACTGTTTTCCTCATCTTTATTGTTGTTAGTTGAATCACAAGGTTTCGACTTCTGTATCCTCCGGCCCTCCTCTGGTACCCCTTGTTTATCGGAGCATAAAAAGGATTCAACATGGGAAATAATTTTTTAAGTCTGACTTTTGATCAAACAAGGCGCTCAAGAACTAAAAATATGGTATGCCATTTAGAAAATAAACCAAATCAATCAAACTTTCACATTCGTGACATGTTTCTACTAAGCTCTCTTTCCTTCTATCTCTCTCTCTCTCTTTCTCTCTCTCTCTTTCTCTCTCTCTCTTTCTCTCTCTATCTCTCTCACTCTCTCTCTCACAAACACACACACACACACTCACAATTTTTCTACTTTTGCCTCTTAGTAGTTGTGTTTTCCTCACAAGCTTTTCTTTCTATCACTCGCCCAACCTTTAATTTATTTATGAGCCAGCAAGGATACCGAAAACTCTCCGGGGAAAATATCTCCAATTAAGACAAAACAGTTAAAATAGTGTTTCCCAACGGGGTCCGTACCACCCTCTTCGTCGCCTTGAGGAATTATGAAGAGCAGTGGCCAAAATTACACTGGTTTACAAAGAAATTGAGGCAAGCACAAAAATACCCATTTTTACCTAATTTGTGGATGCTGAATTCAAATTTAAAATCCGTTTTTACTCATCACCTCTAGTTTTTTAGATATGCATAGTGTGCATTTTGTGCATATACGCTACATAAAGGCGTATATGAATTCAGAGTTAATTCTAATATTGTGAGACTTATGGCTTATTGTTTAGTTATTATGCACTAAATGTAAGTGATTGCATTACATTATATATATATATATATATATATATATATATATATATATATATATATATATATATCAAGACGGGTTTTGACAGTTAAGGCAGCAGGTCTCAATACACACTCTGGCAGTCATTGGAAGAGGTTGTCTCGCAGGCGGCGCAGGAGGTTGGTGTACCTCAACTATCATGTTACACATCTTTTGGGTTACTAAATATTAGTATTACATTTTCAAATGCACATTTAGTTTTCAACTTTGCTTTCAACTTTGCAGTCCCGATGGTTTGGAGAGAGCCACGAAACCACGCAGATGATTGTTATTTTTGTTTAACTAATATAACTGGTCTCAATGCATCTTCTAGGAAAAAGATCAATTATCCCAACCTTCGATCTGCTATGAGACCCGTTCCCCATTCAGATGATCTTCCTGTACCCACACCTCCAGTAAATAAGGATCTTTCCTAATCAGATGAAGAAATGCCTTCAAGGGAGGATTCTGCCGAGTCAATATCTTTGGAAGATATTGAGTCAACATATTCAGGAACAAGTGGCAATGTGCTACACTGAATCACGCAAGAAGACCTAAATGATCTTGCTCGTGATTTGTATCGGTCAAAACAGCAGTCAGAGCTCTTGGCTTCTCGGCTTAAACAGTGGAACCTAGTCCAGGAAGATGTAAGGATCACCAGTTTCAGGAATCGGAACAAAGACCATGCTTCTTTTTTCAACATGGAAAACAAGTTGTGCTACTGCACAAACATACCTGGCTTGTTTATGTCCCTTGGTTTGCCACATAATCCTTTAGGCTGGCGTCTTTTCATAGAATCTTCCAAGCAAAGTCTCAAGGGTGTTCTTCTGACAACGGGAATAAATATCCCAGCATTCCCATTGCACACTCTGTCCATCTAAAGGAGTCCTATGACAGCATGGAGCTTCTTTTAGAAGCTATTAAGTACAGCGAGTACCAATGGAATCTGTGTGGGGACCTCAAGGTCATTGGTCTTCTTATGGGTATGCAAGCGGGCTTCATAAAGTACTGTTGTTCTCTCCGTCTCTGGGATAGTCGAGCTGTATCACAGCATTACAAGCAGAAAGACTTGGGTCTAGAAGCACTTTTGTTCCTGGCGAACACAGCCTCTAGGAGAATCCTCTGGTGGACATGAATAAGGCGCTTCTTCCTCCTCTTCACATCAAGCTTGGTTTGATGAAGCATTTCGTGAAGGCATTGCACAAAAATGGTGCTGCCTTCCAACACTTGTCTACTGTGTTCCCAGGTCTTAGTGCTGCTAAGATCAAAGAGGGCATCTTTGTCGGACCTCAGATCCGCGGAGTGCTGAAGGATACTGATTTTGAGGAGCTTCTTAACTTAAAGGAACTGAGAGCACGGGAAGCATTCAAGTCAGCCTGTAGTGGCTTCCTTGGTAACACACGCGTACCAGATTACCAAGCCTGTATTCCGAAGTTGCTAAAGTCTTACGAGGATATGGGGTGCTGAATGTCACTCAAGATTCATTTTCTCCATTCTCACCTCAACTTCTTCCCGCCAAACCTTGGAGCAGTGAGTGATGAGCATGGAGAAAGATTCCACCAAGACATTACGAAGATGGAGAGCAACTATCAAGGCAAATGGAACCCCGGTATGATGGGAGACCTATGCTGGATGCTCTTGCGTGACATCCCGGAGGCAAAATACACCAAGGTTTTTTAAGCGAAGTTTAACAGGTTTGAATTCAGAGTTTTCCTTCTCCTAGAGTAGTTGCCTCACCAAGGCTGAAGAACCTAGTATGCCCTACTATTTACCCATAGCTGGAGGAAGAATAATTGGATTCATACCTTTCCCAAGGGTATTAGTGCAATATGAAATGCATTCAGTCCAAGATTTGAACTCGTGGCGCCGTGTCCAATTCCTGCGACGATAACCATTTCACCACGGGCATCTCCTATAGAATGAAGTTGTTAATGATTGGTTTTAGATCAGTCTATGGGATTTTTGTATTCGATATGTCAGCCAGGGTGCTTTTTTGTAGATTTTCTGCCTTTACATTTCTATATATACCAAAGTAAATTGGTATCCAGGCGAGAATATCCAGTCGGCTGGGACGGTAGAATAAAGCGACTGCTTCTCTACAGAGGAGTAAGACCCCCCCCCAACGCGTGTCCTGGATATGAAACTAAACAATCTGATGGTGAGGTTCCAGTAATGCTGGAGCTTTGGGGAATGCGCAGTACCCCTTCATTGCTATCGCTCCCAGATCCACTCTGGCTCGGAGTAGTAGCACCTGATAAGGGTCCTATCTATGGGTTAAATAGAACTAAACTGTAGTTTCTTGACTTTACTGTTCTTTGCATTTAAACTGCGTATTTATGCTTAACTGAATTGTTTAAAATGGAACTGTTTTGACATTTAAACTGTGTACATGCTAAACTGAATTATCTGAAATTAAACTGTTTTGACATTAACTCTGTGTATTGCCCGGTCGACCTGGGTTGTAGAATACACCCTCTGAAGAGGGGTAACCCCTCACGGAAGTCCTGGATATAACACTTAACAATCAGATGGTGAGGTTCCAGTGATGCTGGAGCCTTGGGCAATGCGGAACACCCCTTTATTGTCATTGCCCTCTGGTCCACTCTGGACAATTTATTGCTAAATTGAATTGTTTAAAATAAAACTGATAATCTAACTGTGCGTAAATAAATGACAGATTTTTAATTCAATTGTTAGTGATACATAGCAATATCTGAAACCATTTAACTGTGTTCAAACGAAAGGGTAATAAATCGTGTATGTATATCCATTTAAATGTGTACTAAGAAATGACTGATGTTATATTGTTACTCTAGTGTTAAGTAAGTCTTTTTTTCGTTAATTAAAACTAGGTATTTTTCTCATTAATTAACACTCTCTCTTTTTTCTTGTTAATTTACACTAAGTCTTTTTCTCGTTAATTAACATTAGGTCTTTTTTCTCGTTAATTAACACTAAGGCTTTTTTCTCATCAATTAACACTAGGTCTTTTTCTCGTTAATTAACACTAGTTCTATTTTCTCATTAATTAACATTAGGTCTTTTTTCTCGTTAATTAACATTAGGTCTTTTTTCTCGTTAATTAACACTAGTTCTATTTTCTCATTAATTAACCCTCGGTTGTTTTTCTCGTTAATTAACACTAAGGCTTTTTTTCTCGTTAATTAACACTAGTTCTATTTTCTCATTAATTAACATTAGGTCTTTTTTCTCGATTATCAACACTAGTTTTTTTCTCGTTAATTAACACTAGTTCTATTTTCTCATTAATTAACAATAGGTCTTTTTTCTCGTTAATTAACACTAAGTCTTTTTTCTAATTAATTAACACTAGGTCTTTTTTCTCGTTAATTAACACTAGATTTTTTTCTCCTTCTCACGTTAATTAACCCTCAGTTGTTGTTTTTTTCGTTAATTAACACTAAGTATTTTTTCTCGATAATTAACAACACCAACTCTTTTTTCTCATTAATATACGCTAAATAATTTTTTGTTAATTAAAACTAGTTTTTTTCTCATTAATTAACACTAGTTCTTTTTTCTCGTTAATTTAAATTAGTTTGTTTTTTTCTTGTTAATTAACACTAAGTATTTTTCTCGCTAATTAACACAGGGTATTTTTCTCGTTAATTAACACTAAGTCTGGAATTCTGTCCAGGATTAGGTGATCTATTTGTATCTAAAAATCAGAGAATTTTATGCGTCTTATTCTCTTGGACAGATTCTATTTTGTGCTTATACATTTTAGCAGGTAGGGTGTCCTCGTGGTGTAATGGTTAAAGCGATGGACTGCGGAATCTTAGTTAGCGAATTCGTATTCCAGTCGCACTATTACGTTCACTTTCGGGCAAATACCCTTGGAAAAGGTATGAACCCCCTTGTCCTCCCAGCTATGGGTTAAATAGTACCACTAGTGTTCTTCTAGGAGAATAGATTTGGCATTAAATAACCTGCAAAGATTGATATGCCATTAAAAACAAAGAAACCAAACCAAAGCAAACCATTTAGCAGGATAGTCAAAGTTTAATGTCTTGTTCAATTCCCAGTGGATATACCTTTCCCACTCAGTCATGCTTAATCTTGTACTCCTTTAGTGCTAGTTTGCTCCATTCACCGTTTCATCCTTCTTGCCACACAACCTACATTTACGATTCTGTAGTATTTTATCATTTTTTGTAAGCATTATTATTGTTATTATTTTTCTTGTTGCTGAACAGTATGATTTTTTACACCCTTTATTATCATATACTCTTTTATAGTTTTTCACATCAGCGTCAGCTGATGGTTTTTCACTGGAGTTTGAGTGACAGCAAGTCTCCTCAAGTCTCCAGGACTCTTCTCGGTATTCTGGCAGTCTTCAATAACGCTGTCGTTTGGATGGTCTCCACTCGTCCGCCCACTTCCAAATCCTCCAGCCCCTCTAATAATTCTTTAGTTACTGTGTAAAAGCACCAATCACAATTGGTACAATCGTCACCTTCATGTCCCATAGTTTTTTTCAATTCTCTTTCAAGGTCGAGGTACTTATACTTCTTTTCACATTATTTCAATTTTATTCTGTGGTCAGCCGGGACAGCAAAGTCGATAATTTTGCAAATTCTCTTTTTTTTTTTTTTTTTTTTTTTTTTTTTTGTTGTTGATTATTATATCGTCTCGTCTTCTGGCCGAGATTAGATGATCCGTTTGTATGTCAAAGTCCCCTAGGAGTTTATGTGTGTCATTTTCTAGGACAGGTGCTGGGTTGTGCATATACCATTTGTTCGTATGGTCAAATTATTATTTTTTTTTTTTACTCTCTTGAGAGTTCATCCCATAAACGTTAGCTGGTTGCCTTTCACTGGAGTCCGAGTGACAGGAAACTCCTCAAGTCTCCAGAACTCTTCTAAGTATTCTGGCCGATCTCAACAATTTTATAGTTTTGGAGGTAACCACTCGTCCTCTTTTTTTCAAAATCCCCCAATCCCTTTTATAATGCTTTGGTGACTATATTGAGCGAGCCAATTTCAACTTACATCACCGTCACTTTCATGTTCCATAGATTTTACAGTTCTCCAGTAAGTTGGACGTATTTATCTCTCTTTTCGCTTTCTTTGGATTTTACCCTGTGGTTAGCCGAATAGCCAAAGTCCACTATTCGGCAGGTTATCATTTTTTTTGTAACTATCAACTCGGTCTAGTCGTCTGGCCGAGCATAGAGGATCTGTTTGGATCTCAAAATTCCAAGGAATTTTGTACGACTCATTTTCATTCCGTTTTGTACATATACCATTTCTTCGTATGGTCAAATTTAAATTTCTTGCACAATTCCCAGTGGATCATCTTCGCCACCCTGTCCCATATAGTCTTATACGGTCTTTGCGTTGTTATTATTATTATCATTTGTTTGGCATGCCTCCTTGGGCATCTCCCCGATATACTATCCTCTATTACCAACCTTATGATGTAGTCATAGAGACAGAGACAAAAAGAGATAATGTTTGCACTATATAGCAGATGTAATGGTTATAGTCATAGGCTACACGAGTTCAAATCCTGAACGAGGCTGTTTGCATTTCCTATAGCGCAAACCCATGAGAAATTTATGCGAAAAACTATTCTTTCTCAGGCTATGAGTAAATACTACGTCTGAGTGGGTTCTTTGGCAACTTTCTAGGTGAAGGAAAACTCCGAATTCAAACCTGTCAAACATTCCTTTAAAATAACCGTATGCTGCTCGTTCGACATTGTTGATAAATACATATCATCATCATCATCATGTCGTGCCGCCAGCAGGGATATCCCTGACCCTCTCTCGCCACTTCTCCCTATCATTCATCGCCTCTGGCAGGTCTTCAGGGGTACCTCCTGTGTCCTCACATAGCTGCTGTATGTAAATTCGAGCTGGTCGTCCTGCTTTTGCTTGGCCATAGGTGGGGGTCCATAGGAGTACATCACTTATGAGCTCGTCCCTGCTTCTCCAGTAGTGTCCTGCGTGTCTGGTTCGTCTAACTTGTATAGTTCTCGTGATGGGAGGCAAGTGGCCGTATAATTGGTGTCTCGTGGGGTGCTGTCGCCAGGACTTGTTCAATATTCCTCTCAACATTTTTGTGTAATTGCCGTCTAGTTTCTTCTCCAGCCGTTTAGTTAGCGTCCATGTAGTGCATCCATATAGCAGTATCGATACAACCGCTGCCTGGAAGAAACTGCGTTTCATTTTATCGGTCAGGTCTGATTTCCATATGATCGAGAACCTATCGATAGCTGTCCATGCCTTCGTCAGTCGTGTGTCGATGTCTTTTTCGGTTGATGAGACGCTACTTCCTAGGTAGAGTCTATGTAAAGATCAAATTCTGTTAAGTATTTTATCTGGTTGTTCACAAAAGTACCCTCTTAAATTCTTTCCTTTTATTTTTCATGTTGACAATCCTGACTCAAAGTCAGTTGACCAGCGTTAATTCATCACCAATCGTTCTCATCGTCAAATACCGATCAGATCTGATAAAATTTATTTGTGCTGTTGTATTCTTCTCAGTTTGTGGTCAACGAGGACAGATATATATTAGCCATAGATGGGAACATAACAATCACAACCACTCTGAGTTAGACGACACCTAACGCTCCAAAACGGGATCTTCACCTTAGAATATATATACCGGCCCTTTGCAAACAGCCTGGCAGACCGGGTTTCAATCCCAGGTCGAGTCACCAGAAAGTCTCAAAAAATGGTGCTTGATATTTCTTTGCTCAACACTTAGCATTATAAAGTACAGAACAAGGGTAAGCGGAGTAATCCTTGGTGTAGTTGCTATTGAAAAGGAACCTACGAGTCACCCTCGACAACAGTCAGCTAACTTTATATATATATATATATATATATATATATATATATATATATATGTGTGTGTGTGTGTGTGCCATTGCTGTACTAAAGAGATTTTTTCGACCTCGTTCTGATCCCGCCATGGTAACAAGTCGATTAGGATCCTAAGTCATTTTTTATTACCACGAGTGCCTCGGCCTTTTTATTCGCTGACTGCTGCCTGTTGTATTTATTTATTTATTCCTTTAATTTCCTATGAGCAGTTAATTACTTTACATATATTTATTGTATTATTCTCACTTAGTCAAAAAGATGATAGTCACTAACCGCCGTTGACAGTGTGCATGTTATCTTAACTTATATATATATTGTGAGGGAGGACTGAAGGAGAGAGGGGCGTCTATAACCTTAAATTGTAACGTAATCAATAGTTCAAATCTCTCTGTAGGGATTTAACAAGTTCATATTTTTAGGTTAGTCAGAAACTTTCAGTGACAGACTTGATCCCTCGTAGACATTTAATTTTTTTTCTTTGTTTCATAACAGGTCAATTTCATTTTGTGACATGGGCAATTTTTAAAATATACAACTAGCGTCATGAGGAATTCATTTGTGCTTCTATTCCTTCTATCCTAATATATATATATATATATATATATATATATATATATGTGTGTGTGTGTGTGTGTGTGTGTGTGTGTGTGTGTGTGTGTGATATCCGTGACGCTGCATGTGTTCTTGGGGTGTTTAGAATGACATGGTAAACATTCGTGTGAGAATGTGTTGACATAGATTTTTGCGTGAGAAAGACAGCCAATGATTTTCAGTAAATTTAGAACTGTCAATAAATCCTTTCGGTAGCTGTGAAATCGGTTTCAAATTAAAAATAAAATAAGAAGAAAATCCAGGTGACTTTTCCTTGTTTAATTTTGGCATATATTACAAACAAGAATCCAAATTTAGGAAACTATTACAAATGGCTGCCTCATAAAAATTCCACTTTTAAATTACTGAACACACATATCATAGATCTTTTTATTATAAATATGGGATACTAAATTAAAAAAAAATACTGAACAATTAAATATAGTTTGGTTTGGTTTGGTTTTATGCCATATCAACCACTGTAAGTTATTTGATGTCAAATCCATTTTATGCGTATAAACAGTTCCATTTCAAATACTCAGTTTAGCATAAGTACGCTGTTTAAATGTCAGAACAGTTATAATTCAAACAATTCAGTTTAACATAAATACACAGTCTAAATGTCAAAAACAGTTCTATTTCAAACAATTCAGTTTAGTATAAGTACAATTTTTTTTTGCCTAGAGTTATATATATATATATATATATATATATATATATATATATATATATATATATATATATATATATATATATATATATATATATAATCCTTTTCACACTTTCCACCTTATTTCTAACTATCATCAACATATTGTTCCAGTTAAGATATTGCAAGGTATGTCTGTCTCATTTTGATGAAGGGAATGTTGTTTTTTTTTTTAATTCTCTTTCATAAATACTAAAGTAATCATTCACTTTTTTTAAACTATTCCGAGACTGTGTCCTAGCTAATCTACACGCTTCTTATTAATCAACATATGAATACCAGTTTAAACCTACCTATCTATCTATCTATCTATCTATCTATCTATCTGCGTCGGTAAATTAATCTATCTAATTAACTAGCCACCTATCTACGAGGATGCATCTATCTATCGATCTGTCTCTGAAGGCTTTTATCTATAGATAGATAGATTAATTCACCTTTGTAGAAAAGCTAGTTATCTACAAAGGTGAATTAATCTAACTAGCCTGAATCTATCTATCTATCTATCTAGCAGGCTAGCTAGCTAGCTAGCTACAAAGGTGAATTAATCTAACTAGCCTGAATCTATCTATCTATCTATCTAGCTAGCTAGCTAGCTAGCTAGCTAGCAAGCTAGCTATAAAGATGAATTAATCTAACTAGCCTGAATCTATCTACCTATCTATCTAGCTGGCTAGCTAGCTACAAAGGTGAATTAATCTAACTAGCCTGAATCTATCTAGATAGATAGCTAGCTATCTCCGTATGCTTATATTTATCGATCCGTCTATCTATATATCTATCTTTCTCACGCGGGACCTTGCTAGGAAGGTGAATTAATGTATTAAACAAGCAACCAATCCATGTGGATCGATCGAAGTGTCTCCGTCTGACTGAGATATCTATCTATCTAACTAGCTAGCTCAGTTTATATCTATCTGCCTGACTGTCTGTTTGTCTCTCAAACAAGCTATTTACAAAGGTGAATTAATCTACCATACTAGCTATCAATCTTTTTGAGTAAATCTATCTATCTATCTATCTATCTATCTATCTATCTATCTATCTATCAGTTTCTCGTTCTAACTCACCATTTGTGCCCTGGTACTAAAATTATCTTTCCCACTACTTTTTAACAAGCAAAAATTACAACGTGAATTCTGACACAAAAATCCTAATTCTTATCGAATATGATTATTCTCGAATATAATTAATGTTCAGAAACAGTGTAAAATAATCTGACTTTCCAAAACACATGACATAATCCGACCTTCATTCTAATCACCACTCAAAATTGTTCAAGACAATTTAATAAAGATGATTTCTTTTTCTATTTCCAAATTATTTTTATCATCTCAAAATTACAAGAAAAAAGGCCGAATAGCGCAGTCAGCTGGGTCTGTAGAATACACCGACTGCATCTCTGCAGAAGGGTAAGACCCCCTCACCCAACAAATGTCTTGGATATGACATTAAACAATCATATGGTAAAGCTGCAGCCATGCTGGATCTTTGGGAAATGTGGAGTTCCTCTTCACTGCCACAGCTCTCTGGTCCACTCTGACCCGGAGTAGTAGCACTTGATAGGGTGCTATCTATGGGTCAAAAGAGCTGACTCGTGCTAGATTAAACTGTTTAAGATAGAACTGCCTGATAATTTAACTGTGAGTAAACAAATGACAGATTGAACTGTTAGTGATACATACCAATACTTGGAACAATTTAACTTTGATTTATGCAAAAGTCAATTGTTAGAATTAGAAGTATTTGATCATTTAAGTGTGTGTATTTAAAAAATATGTTTACAAATCATATACTTTTAATATATATGTAAAAACAGGATTTGGCTTTAAATAGCTAACAATAGTTAATAGGTCATAAAACTAAACCACAATTGCTAATGCCATTGTCACGTTCTTATTGCACAAATACCTACAGCTGTAGTATCTAGTTGATTTCTGTGGGGATGATCAAGTGACTGCAAGTCTCACCTTGAATTATTGATCTATGTATTAAGACACCTTGTGTAAGGTAATGGCTAACGAGCTATGCTTTCAAAATATCATTAATGGGTTCGATTCTCAAAGCCGCCTAATTCTTTTTGTCCCAAACTAAGGTTTAGTGGATATATAAAATTTCAGGTTTGGAAATGTATTTTCCTAATTTTTTCTCCTCTGATAGGATACGATACAAAACCAATTTTTGAGCTGAGTTGAACTAAATTCACTGTTTTCCTTTTATTAGACTGTCTGCAGGAACAAGTGTCGAGAAAATAGTCAGCCCAACTATATGCCCATATATGGGAGAAGAGTTGTATATACCTTTCTTTAGGGCATGAACACAAAGTTAAACGCAAACAACCTCATCCAGAAGTTGAACTTGGGTTGTGGATTCGATTTCCTACAATGATAATCCTTATAATAAGCACTCCTTATATATATATATATATATATATATATATATATATATATATATATATATAAATATAACCGATACCTAGGAAAATCAATGGCACATCATAGTAAGACTTTTGTTAGAGTAATACATATAAAGTTCAATTACTAAGAAAATAATACAATTTTTGACAATAAAACACTTTTTAAAAGAATCTGCCACTCAATGACGCTGTACGTCATTTTAGAATCATGAAAGGCAGTGTCAGGTGAAGACTTTCACCACTGCTTTCATGTGTGAAAACTTCTTATTCATCGGTACATAGCCTCCCAATGGAACTAATTTGAACGAAATGAAGATGATTGATAATAAATTGGATTTTTTTGGAAACTTTGACCCTGTCATTACATTTTACATAGACATACTTCCTCTATCTGTTGACATATTGACAGTTAAGATTAATCTTATATTTACAAGGGCAGTCGGTAAGTATCGAACTCACTTTCCCTCCGTAAGATATTATTCAGTAAGATAAGCTTTCTTATCATCCCTTAAAATAGGCTCCCATGGACATTGGTACCTTTATATAGATATGATTCTTAACTTTATAAAAATATATGCATGGGTATCTGCGTGTGAAGTTTTCGAATATATATGTGTGTGTGCGTGTGTGTGTGGACGCCTGGGTATTTATGTGTATGTACAAACTCGGAATGTATTAATTTGCATTATATATGCATGCAATTCAATAAATATTCTTATTCGAGTTTTCAAGACAACTCAATAATGGGGCAAGATGAAGACACTAAATGAGTTGGCAAGCATTTTCCATACCAATGCGGCAAATAAACCCATGAATAAAACGAATTCCCCGACGACAATGGGAATTACTGAGCGTTTTTCGAGAAACTCATCCCAATTTCTTTCGTTTGCTTTCTTTGCCAATTCCCTGTTTGTTTATCACAGTATTTCTCTATTTGCAACCAAAGTGGTTGCAACAACTTGCTATTATTTTTCTCATTATTACGAAGAATTATTTGATTCTTTTCCTTTCGGTATTTCCATTTGGAATCCTGCAAAATTCGATTTCAGACTTTCGCAATCGCTTCTTCCGTTTTTTTTTGTTTTTGTTTTTTTTTTTGTGTGTTTTGTTTTTGTCTTTGATTGCTTTTTTTTTTCAAAGGTTTATAAATGTCACTTTCTTCTCGGTCTCCTATGTTTTTCTCTTTTCGAAAAGTTTTTTCTTTTTTTTTTCAGTATTTATTTTCTTCGTTTTTGAAATGCTTCTTTTTTTTCCTTTTCGTTCTTTTTTAAAACTTTATTTTTATTCTTTTTTTTCTTATTTAAATATTCCCTCCATTTTTTTTTCTTTTCGCAAGTATTTCTTTCTTTTTTTTTCTCCGTTTTTCCATTCACTTTTTTGTTTCTTTTTGCAAGTATTTATTTTTCTTTTCATTCCTTTTTTTTTTCATTCACTTTTCTTTTTTGCTATTTTTTCTTTCTAATAAATATTTTTATTTTTCTTACGTTTTTCCTTTTTTTCGAACGTTTCTATTTACCCTTTTATATTTTAAACCTTTCTTTTACTTGCCTGTTTTCTTTAAGTTTCTTTCATTTTTCGTGTTTTTTAAAGTTTTTTCAAGAGTTTCTTTCCTTTTCTTTCTGTCTGTTTTATTTTCATTTTGCTCTTTTTTTTTCTTTCTAATAAAAATTTTCATCATTTCTTTCGGCTTACCGTTTTTCTTTTTCTTTTTCTTTTTCTTTTTTAAGCCTTTCTTTTCCACTTTACATTTTTATTCCGGAATATATCCTGTTTCTTTTTTATAAATGTTCCTTCCACTTCTTTTCTTTTTCTTTTTTAGAATGTTTCCTTTTTCCTTTTTTAAACCCTTCTCCGTTTTTCTCCTTTTTGTCTTTCTCTTCAATTTCTTTTTAAAATGTTTCTTTTATTTTCCTCTTTTTTTAAGCGTTTATTTCTTCTTTGTTATTCTCTATTTTTTACCATTCCTATCCAACTCGTATTTTCTTTTTTCAAACACTTTTTCTTTTTTATTTCTTTTTTATCTTTCATTCAACCGTTTATAAATGTTTGATCTTTAAAAAAGAGATTGTTTTTCTTGAGTCCGTTTTCATTTTTGGGTCTGTTTATTTATTTTTGCTTTTTTTTAAACGTCACTCCTTTTTTTTCTTATCGAAGGTCTCTTTTTTTTCTTTCCATTTTTCATTTTTAAATCTTTCTATTATTCTTTTTCTTTTTTGTTTTCTTTTTCATCTATTTCCCCTTACATTTCTTTCTTTTCTTTCTTTCTTTCTTTCTTGCTCTGATCTTTAGTTCTACTTCTGAGCACAGTAATTTTTCAAAAAGTATTATCTAATTTATTTTCCCCTTATTTTTTTAGTTTCTTTTATCTCTCTCTTCTCTCTGCCTTTGTCTTTCTCTCTCTCTCTCTCATATATATATATATATATATATATATATATATATATATATATCTTGTTCATTCATACACACAAAGACATATATACATATTTAAGAAAGAAAATAATGCATCCTCTAAAATACAAATATATATCGCATGTTACAAGCCGTTACACAAGTTTATTTAAAAATCAATAACGCCTGTTTCTAAAAAAGAAGAACTGTTAGATATTTTTTAAAATTATGTAAAACATTTTTTCATTAAAAAGCTACAGTGTGCCAATAAAACAAATAAACAATCTGAAACATTTATTTGTGTGGTTTGGTTTGGTTGGGTTGGGTTTTATTGTATATCAACCATTGTGGGTTATTTAATGCCTAAACCTCTTTATACACATATATTAAAGATAAATGATTTGGTTGGGTTGGGTTTTATGGCATATCAACCATTGTGGGTTATTTGATGTCAAATCGTCTTTATACATATATATCAAATATATGTTATTTGTAATAATTTTATTGATAACTTTTGTAAATGAACCTGAGCTTTTTTTTTTTTTTTTTGCCCGCAGTTGAATGGTTTAAAATACTGCTATGTAACTGTAACAATTGAATCTCAGTCATTTGTTTGCACACAGTTAAATAGATATACATAGCTTATTAGTTAATTGTTCGTAGGTGATTTTATTTTTTAAAAAGTTAGAACCCATTTTTTTCGCACATTAGTAGTTCTATTGTTTCTACACAGTTAAATGGTTTCAAATATTGCTATCTAACAATAAAAATTTAAACAATATTAATCATTTGTTTGCAGAAAGTGAAGTGGGGGTGACATTTATTGCTATTCAACACTAGATATTCTATCGAACACTGTTCATTTATTTGCACCCAGTCAGATAATTCCAAGTATTGTTATGTATAACTAACAATTCAATTAAACATTAATTATTTATTTACACACAGTTAAATGATCAAACAATTCTCATTCAGTTTAGAATAAGTCAACAAAGTTAGATGTCTTCAAGTATTGCTATGTATATATTAGCAATTCAATTAAACATCAGTTATTTATTTACACACAGTTAAATGATCAAGCAGATCAACATAAAAAATTTCAGTTTAGCAAAAGTCATTTTTTGCACACAGGTTAAATGTCAAACGGTACTATTTGACCTGTAGATAGGACCCTATCACGTGCTACATCCCCGGGCCAGAGTAGACCTGGTAGCGATAACAATGAAAGGATACTTCACTTTTCCCAAAGCTCCAGCATTACTGGAGCCTCACGATCAGATTATTGAGTGTCATATCATGCACACACGTTGTGGGGATGGTCTTATTCCTCTGCAGAGACGAAGTTGTATTCTACGGCCCAACCAAGTGGACTGCATAACAATCATTGAGGAAGTACGGCCTCATTTATAAAGAAACATTTGAAGTTTATGACTGCAATTTACAATGAATTCATGGCCCTAAAATTAGAACCTCCGTAAAAAGATCTTCAGTTTTTAAAGAATTCCAGACAGAAATTACGACCTGTGATTTTCTCCAGTTCACTAAGATATTGCTCTAACTGCAGTGTGTATATTTTTCTGAAAACCAACGATTCCACCATGAATGGGATGCAGTATATTGTCAATTTTTTAGCGGAGTATAAGTGGTTCGATTTTAGAGTTTTCCTTCTCCTTCTACTCGAATGCTTGTAATATTAAGGCTAAACAGCACGATTTTCTTGACAATTTACCCACAACTGGAGAGGGTGAGAAAAAAAGAGTCCTGCTATAGTGTGGCAGCCTAGCTTGTTTGCCACTGCACAACAGGAACTCTATATGAAAAAATCAGGATATATATCTATCCCATGAAGTGAAACAGCCTCGTCCAGGGTTTGCATTCCGGTCGCCGATTTCATAGATAACTGATACGAAAATGAGACGTTTCCTAACACCACTAGTTTGTGTGTATTCTTCCAAGCTCTCCGGCTCCAGCAGGATATGACACAAGGTCAATTTTTAAGCGGAGTACACTCGGTTTAAATTCTGAGTTGTCCATCTCTTAGAACGGTTACTCTACCAAAGCTAAATAACCCATTTTGTCCTATTATCTAATTATAGCTGAAAGGAAGAACAAGTGAAATAATGATTTTCCTGAGGATATTACCTTAAAGTTAAAGGAAAACAATTTTGAGCAGGAATTGAACTCGTGTCTCTGATTCCATTTTCTATGATAATAACTATAATACTAAGCGCGACTCTAGTTCATGAGGAATCATTCATAACTATCTCCGAAATTTATTCTAAACAGTCAGGTATGAAACTTTTACAAAATATTTCCATTAAATTAGAATACTAGAAATTATATAACTGTGTTGAAGTTAGTTTAACTGTGTAGAAGTTAGTTGTATTAGATAGGAATACTAGAAATTATATAACTGTGTAGTAGTTAGTTGTATTAGATAGGAATACTAGAAATTATATAACTGTGTTGAAGTTAGTTGTATTAGATAGGAATACTTGAAATTATATAACTGTGTGCAAATAAGTTGCATTATTATATTTTAGATGCTGAAGGTCTCCTGGGAAATTTACTCTTACCCAAACATTTTTTGTTTTAAATTTACGCTACAAATCGTAAATGGCTTGTTTAGTCGGTGGTTTATTTCCTGATATGCGTTTTAGACGTAATGAATTTCTTATGATGATCGTTCACGTGAAACTCACAGTTGCAAACAGCTAATATCAATCTAACTTTTTTATCATTTATAAACATTTATACATACATACGTATATATATATATGTGTGTGTGTGTGTATGTGATATATATATATATATATATATATATATATATATATATATATATATATATATATATATATATATATATATAAATCCTCTAAACTTCCTGAATAGGGTGCCATTTTTGTGCATTGAAAACTTCCGTCTTTTAATAATTTTTCTCTCATTTAAGATTTTACTTAACAATGGATGTTGCAATTCTAACAATATAATTTGATAGATAAGGGCTGATACATAAAAACCTCCACCGTGTCGGCTTGAGCTGCAGAAGACGCCGATTTCACGTTTGTGAAGGGGTAAGCCTCCACCCAGAGCAGTGTCTTTGGCATGACACTAAACTGCATCTGATGCTGGGGAACGTGGAGGATCCCTTCCTTGCAATTTCTGAAAAGTTCACACAGACCTGCAATGGTAGTACCTGTTAGCTTTGGTTTGGCTTGGTTTGGTTTGGTTTAATGGTATATCAACCTTCTTAGGTTATTTAATGCAAAATCTACCCCTCTACAAGAACAGTAGTGGTAGAATTCAACCCATAGGTGGGAGGATAAGTGGTGTGTCATATCTCTCCCATGGGTATTTGTCCGAAATTGAAAGTAATATCGCCACTGGTGTTCTAACTCGCTCACTACTATTCTGCAGTCCAGTGCTTTAACCATTACATCACGGAGACACCTGTTAGGTTCTAATCTATGAGTCAAAAAGAACAGTTCAAAAGTCGATGGGGAATTAAATAACCCACAAGGGATGATATGCCATAAAACAACAACCTACCCAGAAAGAAACAAACATTAACACATAAATAAATAAATGACAACACTAAATGTCTGATGAAAACAATTACGGCTAATTTGAAATACGTCCTGTACATGCTGAACAAATATTTGTCAAGTGGAGAGGTCACAGTCAAGAGTTAACCATACCAGTGATCAGAAAATAGTCAATTGAAAATATTTGAAAATCGGAAAATAATTTTCATTTAATGAAAGGATATGCAACGTTACCTGTTCAATATTTGTCGCATTCTTTCTATTTTTTAAACTTGCACGAAGAAAAGGAAAACAGGTTTTCTTCTCAAAAATCTGTGTCCTCACGATCCCGTAAAGTCAAAGCTACTAAGAAACAATTAGAAAAAATATTAAGGAATATTCCTATTTGTGGAAATCACTATTGCTTATCTGTCTGTCTGTCTATTTGTCTCTATCTATCTATCTATCTATATATATATATATATATATATATATATATATATATATATATATATATATAATGTTTTATAAAAAGGAGAAAGAAAAAATTTGCTTTCTTGGTTTCATTATAAATTTATTTCTTATAAATTCATATAAGTTCAACTAAAATGTTTTATAAAAACCATCATAAAATGGGATATTTACAATTACTCCTACCTGTTGGATTTCCTCCTTAGATCATCTATCTATCTATCTATCTCTCTCTCTCTCTCTCTCTCTATATATATATATATATATATATATATATATATATATATATATATAAGGGGGAATCGTTCCAAAATTTATATAAACGATTCTTTCACACTATATATATATATATATATATATATATATATATATGTGTGTGTGTGTGTGTGTGTGTGTGTAAGAGAGCCATTCAAACTGTTCTAAGTCTCACTCAAAAAGGAGAGGTGTATATATATATATATATATACTCTTACATATATATGCACAAACACACGCACATATATGGGTATTCTTCCCTCGTGAGGCTTTGAATTTCCTATATATATATACACACACGCACACGCACGCGTGTGCGCACGCACACACACACACACACACACATATATATATATATATAATCTCTCTCTCTCTCTCTCTCTCTCTCTCTTTATATATATATATATATATATATATATTCATGAGAGAAAAAAGAGAATGAGTGTGTTTGTGTGTGTGTTTGAGAGAGACAGAAAAGTAAACAGAAATAGAAAGAAACAGAAAAGTGAACAAAATTGATAAGACAAATAAGAATATTTCTTTACATCTCTTATATTTCCTCATATTTCTCCCACGATACACACACACACACACACACTTACACACACACACACACACACACACACACACACACACACTCACACATATATATATATATATATATATAAGAGCGTCGTTCGAAAAAGCTTTAAGACTAAAAAAGAAGAGGGATATATATATATATATATATATATATATATATATATATATATTGTGAACAGATAAATAGGTTTATCATGGTTGTAGTTATTATCTAAGATGTTAATGTTGAGACAGTAGATTGGTCAAAAATAGCAGGGCATGACGGCATACAATAGTGGGAAGTTGTTCATGATCTTGGATTGAGATATCAGCTGATGAAAAATGTCACTTGGAAAGGAAACTTATTGCTTTATGGAAACATGCAATGAATTGAGAACAAGTACAAATTTAACAAAGAATTATGTTTATACATATCATCATCATCATCATAATGTCATGCCGCCAGCACAGATATCCCTGACCCTCTCTCGCCACTCCTCTCTATCGTTCATCGCTTCTGGCAGGCCTTCAAGTCTACATCCCGTATCCTCACAGAGCTGCAGTATGTAGATTCGAGCTGGTCGCCCTCCTTTTGCTCTACCATGTGAGGTGATCCATAGGAAAGCATCACTAATGAGCTCTTCCCTGCTTCTCCAGCAGTGCCATGCATGTCTGGTTGTATATATATATATATATATATATATATATATATATATATATATATATATATATATGTGTGTGTGTGTGTATCATCGGGTATAAATATCGAGATTGAAGCTGTCCTGGCCAAGAAAGACATTAATATTAAATTTGACGTTTATTTTCTTCTATAGTATTCTTATAGAATGCTGTCTTGGATAATGAAACTTTTGAATTCAAAACAGCTGTACCCCCGTTGAAAATTGACCATTTGTCGCATTCTGCATATGGATGAGGGGTTGTATTACTACATAGCAGTCACCGGGTCTCTTTATGTACGTGGTCGTGTGAATGCCTGAATGGATCCTAATATATGTTTATCAGGTGTGTTTTCGGATCCAGGCCCAGGTCTCTGCAAAAGCTTTTGTAAGATTTTGTAAAGACTAATTGCTGGCCACGTAGTAAGTCTCTTTTTTCTATGACTTCTATGTTGCTCGAAGGAAAAGCAAAGCCAATACAACAGCACAGAATTTCACCACAAGAGTTCCCGAAACAAAATTAAAACATTTTTCCTCAAAACAAGTTTTCTTACTTATGAAATCTTAATTCAAATCCTTCACCTATAATCGTTTTCCAACAAGGCTTGAGAATTTCGTACCGAAAGCTGGGATGAGAAAATATAGGATTCGTTCATTCCAAGTAAATATATTCTGCCTCAACCGGGATTTGATCCTGGTTTGCCAATTCCATTTTCCATATTGATAACCTATACACAATTCGCTGGAAGTGTAAACTGCGACTCGACTTCAAATCCTGGACGATATTGTTTAAATTTCACATAGCGTTAATACCCTTGAAAAAGGTATACAGCTATGGGCAAATAGTAGGACAGACTAAAGTCTAACCTGGATATGGCAACCAGTCTGGGAGAAAAACTATTTATTTAACCCATTTATGCCCTGCTTAAAAAAAAAGGACCTTCTAACACATCACGCTTGAAGCGGAGGGTTTGGATAAATACATGCTTATTAAATCTAATTCTAGTCTAAATACAGGTTAAATGAGAAAGGTTAAATGAGAAAAATAAGACAGATGTCCCACTCTATTTCCATTAAGGAAAAATTCTTTAAAAATAAGCATAGGAGAGTCTGATTTCTAAGTGCGACTAAATACCTGCGTTTTTTCTTTTTGTGTTTTACTCAGTCGGCAAAGATACTCAGTGAATTCTAATCTTGTCGCAGAAGACAACTCTTTTACTTGGGTATGGCTGCCAGTCTAAGAGAAGGAAACCTCTGAATTCAAACTAGTACTGCGCTGAAAATTGACCTTGTGTCGAATCCTGCACTTGGCAGAGGGGTTGGATAAATACAACCATCACATCACGCACCCCCAATCACATACATGTCTATATATGCTCAGAGATAGATAGATAGCGAGAGAGGTAGAGAGTGAACGAGAGAGAGAAAGTAAAAAAGGGTGAGAGAGGGACTAAGTTGAGAAAGAGAGAGAGAGAGAGAGCAAGAGAGTAAGGGAGAAATAGAGAAAACGTGAATTCCCTGCTTGTAAATAGGTAAAGCCAAATTTCCCTCGACCAATACCCCCACTTCTCCACCAACCAGCTTCAGCTCCCTCATCCTGATGAAATTACGGAGGCAGTTTTAGAAAGGCCGAACGCCTCTTCGTTCTATCATTCGTTTGAACGGCTTTGTGAATCGCGTCGGCAACAAAAACTTTTTTCTTTCACCCTCACTTACTATTTCTTTTTCTTTTTCTTTTTATTTTTTTTTTACTTCCCAAACTGACTGGATGGATTGATGGGTAGACGACTGAAACGTCTTAGTGGGTTGGCTCGTTCGCCACGTCCCTACTTTCTATTCGACCACTTCGCCAACACCAGTTCGTTCATTATCCCGATTCCTACCAATGAAAGAAAAAGAAATAAAATAAAAAGAGAGAAGGAAAAAAAATGCCCCCAAGCGGCGTGTCTCTCGTATCTATTAATTTTTCCATTTATCGTCATAATGCAATCATCTCGAGCAATTTAAACATCGTAAATTTCATTTACTCTAAACGGGCGATTATTTTTATTTGATTGCTTTTTTTTAGCTTGTGTTTGGTTTAGTTTACGATTGTGTTTATATTTGTTCTCGATTCTTTTCCGGTGACGTTTATTGTCATAATTTTTGTCGGCCTTTTCTCGGTTGTTCTCTTCCTTTTTTTTTTTTTTTCTTTCTTTTATTTTCGGCCAAGTTTTCACCCACTCACTCACTTACAAAAGAAAGAAAGAAAGAAAGAAAGAAAGAATACTTTGACAAAGAATAGACATAACTACATGTTTGAAAAAAAAGAAAGAAAGAAATAAGTGTTTGAAAAGAAAGAAAGAAAGACGTTTATATCAAAGAATGAACGAAAAAATAACAGTTTGCAAAAGAAATAAAAAAAGAAAGAATTTATGAAAGAGTCCTATAAATAAAAAATAATTCATCAAAGAATTAGTGAAAGAAAGAAAGATGTCTTTGTGAAAGTATGAAAGAAAGATGTATATGTCAAAGAAAGAAAAAAGAATAAATAAGATAAATGAATGAATGAATGAAGAAAGAAAGAAAGAATTTGTCTAAGACAAAAAAAGGTTCAAAAGAAAAAGAATTTGTCAAAAACTGAAAGTAAGATAATTTTCTTAAAGAAGATAAATAAAAAGAAAAAAAAATTGAAAAGATAAACGAAAAAGGTTTTCTGAAAGAAAGTAAGAAATCAAAAAGAAAGAAAAATAAGGCAAGTTTATCCAAGATGGAAAGAAGATTGGAATGAAGTGAAAACAACTTGGCATAGAAAAAAAGAGGGGAATAATAAAGACGGCTGCACAAAAATAAAGAATATAAGAAAAAAAGTTTATCTAAGAAAAAAGATAAGATAAATAAAACCGATAAGAAAGAATAAAGAGAGAATAGAAAAATTATTCAAAGAAAGTGGTTCAAAGAAGTAGTGACAATTCGAAAAAACGAAAAAGAAAAAGAGAAAGAAGGAATAGTTCGTCAAAAAAGGAAACTTTGGTAAAGAAACAAGATAAGAAAGAAATAAAATTATTGGGACAAAGAATGAAAGTAAGAAAAATAAGGGGAAAAAAATTGAAAGAACATGAATAAGAAATATGAAAAAGAATTAATGAGATGAGATGAAGAATGAAAAAAAAAAGAAAGAAGAAAATTGATAGTTCGGGAAATAAGAAAGAAAAACTGCTCAAAGAGACCAGAATCAAAAAGTTGAAGAAAGAAAGAAAGAAAGAAAGCATGTAAAAAAGAATATGGAAAAATTAATTGAAAGAATGAAAGAAAGAAAGAAATTTGAATTCAGAAATGAAATACATGAAATATAAATAAAAAAAAACTCAAGAGAAGAAGAAGGAAAGAAAAGACTAAGAAAGAAAGAAAAGACTAAGAAAGAAAGAAAGAAAGAAGTACAAGCATGTAAAAAAGAACGGTATTATGTGAAAAAATAAAGAATAGAAAATGAATCGAAAGAAAGAAAGAAAGAAAGAAAAGGGGGAAAAAATGAAGAGTTAGATAAACTGAAGTTGATTGAAGAAAGAATTGTGACTAAAGAAAAATGATGTAAGAGACAATAAGACAAGACTAATTCGTGAAAAAAGGAAAATAAGAAATAAATGACAACAAATTCACAGAAAAAGAAAAGAAAGAATGAGGTTTAGATAAAATCAAAGTGAAAGCTGAAAGAACGAAGAAGTAAAAAAGAAAGGAATAAAAAACAGATCGAAAACTTTAAGAGTGAACGAATATTTCCTCAAAAATGAAATATAAGAATGAGTTAATAAGTTCTACAAAGAAAGAAAGAAAGAAAAGAATGAAATAAATGGATAAGACATAAAAACTATTTCAAAGATAATGAATATTTAGTCAAAAAAGAAAGATCGATATCAAATGTTGAATGCTCCTTGAAGAATAAAATACTTAAAAAATAGAATAAAGGAAGAAAAAAGTACGAAAATGACAAAGAATTGAATAAAATCAGTGAGAAAGCAGAGAGAATGAAAGATGAAATGTGAAAATGACAGAGAAAGAATACTTCACTAAAAAATGAAAGATAAGATTCAAGAGAGAACAATTCAACAAAGAAAGAAAGAAAGAATATAATCATATCCAGAAAAAGGTTAGCAGATCTCTTTTCTCTCTCACGTGTCTTCCTGTATCTAGGCTTCTTTATCGTCCCAACCTTCAACCACGTTTGTGTCTTGTATAGGCGTTGTCAAAAACAGCCCCATTTGAATAATTCGATTTGCTGGCTGAAATGGACGACGGCTGCAGCCGGAATTTTCCCGCCATTGAACAACTGTTTCCTTTTGGCTTCCTCTCTTCGTTCTCTCTTGCAGCGTTTGTTCCATCTCTGAGGGTTCGTATTTTGCAGGGCTGGGAGTCATTTTTGGCGTAAACATTGGGCTGAAGGAATAATACGACATGTCAGAAACAGGGAGAGGGTCTCATTGGCGTAATGGCTGAAGTGCAGAACTGAGTCCTCCAAGTAAAAGAGTTCGAACTCCAGTCGCACTTTTATTTTCACTTTCGGAGTCATACCCTTTGGAAAAGAATAAACACTTTTTTTACTACCCACCCAATCTATGCGTTAGATAGTATCATAGCTGTTTGACTACAAGGATAGCTTTGGCATTAAATAACCCACGAAGGTTCATATAACCAGGAATAATAGAAAAAGTCAGCAATATTTTTTTAATTGACAGAGACAAAATGAATCCCAAAAAATTATATATATATATATATATATATATATATATATATATATATAGTCATCCACAGACAGATCTGTTTCGTTCTATCAGAACTCATCAGTATGGCTTGACAGTATCTTCCCGTAGCTGGGATCGAAACCCGGTTGACTCAAACGTCAACACATGTATATACATAAATATATAAACATAAATATTTATCTATATAAATATAGATAAACGGCCAACTTTTCTTGTTATACAACTTTTCCGAATTTTTATATATTTTTACACTTTTTATACATGCATGTACACTTAACATCACAAATAAAAACCCCACAGTCCTGATGATGGTTCAGCAGAACCGAAACGTAAAAGTGTCGACTGACTTTGTTTCTCTCTCTCTCTCTCTCTCTCTCTCTCTATATATATATATATATATATATATATATATATATATATATATATATATATATCGCAATTGTTCTAGGGGGTAGAGTGTTTCCCTAATGCCTCGGGAGACCGAGGTTCAATCCTAGGTTGAGTCATGCCAAAGACTCAAAAAATAGTATTTGGTGCTTCCTTGTTTAACACTTAGCATTATAACGTACGGATCAAGAGTAAAGTGGAGCAATCCAGGAAAAGAGTCACTGCCTTCCCTTACATCTCAGTGTTGTTTTTAATGAAAAGGAAGTTTACGGGTCACCCTTGACTTACCTACTACTTTATATATCGCAAAAGGAACAAATCGTTATGTTTTTTTCTTAAATGAGAAGCTCACTGAATAAGGTGAGTACAGTAAGATAAAAGCCAAAGTAAATATGTTTTTTCACCTCTTCGTTTTAGTTTATTATTTATCCAACCTCCCATTAGTCCGGATTTGACGCAAGGTCATTTTATAGGCGGTGGGGGGGGGTAGAAAAGGATGGAGACTACGTAGTCGTCACAAAAATGCTTGATCCCATTGACATTCCCAACACCTCTTTATTAAAAAAAAATATTCAGATAAACGGTCTTTTTTTTTTTACTGAGTATCAGTGTATTTTCAGAGAGTAATGAACAACATTTTTATATTTTAATTAGGTTAGTATTTCTATTTAATGAAAAAGAAGAAAGAGTGCTCAAACAAATAAATAATAATAATTTGGAGCTTTTAATTTAAACTAATTTTAGATTGTTTTAAAACCTTTTTTCACCTAATTTAGAAATATTTCATGATTTTAAGATTCATCAACATGTAAAATGTGTGTTGTGATCTGGTTGGTCATTCATATAATAAATCATTAAAAGTTATATCATTTTGAGATCAACAGACCCAATAAAAGCAGTGCAAACTTATTAGTTACAGTGAAAAATTAGGAGGTGCATAGCTTAATTGTTACATGTAAGGAAACAGACATGGTGGCCGGAGAACAAATCCTGGACGAGCCTGTGTTTTTTTTTTTCACTTTTGCTCTAATACATTTGGGAAAAGCATAAATCTATCTTTTTCTCCAACTATTGGCAGGTAGTAGAGTAGACTGGGTTCTTTATCCTTGTTGCAGCAACCGGTCTAAGAGAAGGAATTTAAAACATTTGTTCTCTGTTCAAGAATTTGATCTTGGGTTGCATCCTGTTCGTAGTGGAAATGTTGGGTAAATACATGCAAGGAAAAAAGTTGGGTAAGAGCCACTTTTGGCTAAAAAGCAAAAGTATGTGGTGTAATTTCTTCTATCAGGTTAATAGATTCTTTTGTATAAACTTTTAGACAAATATTTTTCTCATTTTTGAGTAATGGCATTCAGTTTTGTATATACGTGGTGCATTCAATAAGCTTCCAGATTTTTTTTATACAGGCATTTAAAATTGTCGTAGACTCTTTTATTTGTTTCTGTAAGTAGCAGCAGGAGCTAAAGACATTTAATTTCATTAGTAATGGATTCGAAATTAATTCTACTGAGTCTGGGTTGTTTCATTCTGATATGGAATGGTTCGAGAATTTGTAATTTTTGTCTGTTATTTTGTGGTTCTAATATTGTGTTTTCGGTAAGAATTTTCCGAAACTCAGTTTTTGGGCATGAATGTTTTTTTAGATCTTGTGCTATTGAACTGATATCAGACAGACGCATAGTGAGTCGTTTTAGTAGTGTAGTTGATGTTAAGCCAACATATATACTTTTATTGTCAGAGATACAATAATTTTTTTATTAGGATCAGTAGGGAGTATGTTTCTTTTAATCATCCTTTTATTATCAATTCGGTAACTGGAAAGGACATATACAAAAATATGTCGACAAAACATGTCTATATTGTTCAATGACTTATGTATTAATGAAAAACTGCTGCCTAAATACACACACACACACACACACAGGCACACACACACACACACACACACATATATATATATATATATATATATATATATATATCCAAGGTGAGTTTTAAAAGTTATAGAGACTAATGAACTATGAATAAACGTTCATATTTTTTTGAAATTCGAACATACACCTGAATTGTATATGCACAAACCAGAATCCGTCCAAGAGAATGAAACGCATAAAATTCTCTTGGGTTTTGAGGTACAAATAGATCATTTAATCTCGTCCAGAAGACCTGAACTAGTTATAGTTAAGAAAGAACAAAAAAAAAATAGAACCTGCTGACTAGTGGAGTTTGCTCTCCTGGTGTACCACTAAGAGAAAATCAAAGAAAACAGAAAAAGATACAAATACTAAGACCTTGCAAGAGAACAAAAAAAGCTATGGAACGTTGAAATCCTGTTGAAAAAATATCAAGTTTGGCTTATTATTCTTTATTTTTAATCAGCAAAGACTCGTCTATGATACATCTGAACATTAAGATAAGCTGTCCAAATGTTTAAACTTTAAGCTGTTTGTGTAGCTTAAACAACTGCAACTATGAATTTAGCTGTGACAATGAAGGAGGTCTCAAAAGTAAGAGGAGTTGGTGTGCTGTGAGAGCTCTCGGCAAAAGAGGATTAAGCAGCTCGTTTTATCAACTAATATGATATCTTGTAAGTGTGTAACGGTCATCTTATCTTTCTGCATCGATTTCATTTTTTTTTTTTTTTCTTCATATGGTTTTGTTAACAGCTTCTCTTTTTCAGGTGTTTTAGCTATGAACACTGAGGAATGAACGATAAACAGACAGTAACGAATAAAGGAGAGATTTTTCTCCGATTGAGGAAAACTCTCACACAAGTACTTCAAATGCTTCTTCAAGATAACACCATGTGGTGCACACATGTTTTTGAGTATCACCAGAGGTTTAAAGTAAGTCGCAAGGTGGTGGAACATGATTCCTAGTGCGGGAGGCTTTCAACAAGTACAACTGAGAGCAACGTCGAGTATGTAAGGAGTTTGGTGTGTGGTGACCATGTGTTGACTTTTCGAATGATTGCATGTCAGCCAGACTTGAAAAAGGACAGAGTCTAAAAGATTATCACCGAAGATTTGGTCAGGTGGAAAGTCTGCGCAAAAATGGCCCCAAAACTGTTAAATAATGATCGGAAGTAGTGCAGCATGTAGATGTGTCAGGATATCCCCGAATATTTTCAAACTGAACGAGATTTGCTTTGTAGACATGGATTTTTGAGAACGACCCGGAAACCAAACGGCAGAGTTGTCAATGAAAGTCTCCAGTGTCCCCCCGCCAAAAGTCATTGTGATCACGTTCTTCTATGTGAGGGGCGTTATCCACAGCAGTTTCTTGCCACAGGGTTAAACATTCAATCAGCAAGGTGATCCAAAAGCGCATGCTTCGATCAGTGCGTGATCATGGCTGCTTTTCGACGACGAAGCACCTGCTCACCAGCAGATTTTAAAGCATGGAGATCGTCAAGCGGTCCGTAAGGACGGAGCTGAGGGTCATCCTAGAAGAATCCTTCCAGCAGTGCATAGAAGTATTGCAGAGAAGGTAGGCAAAGTTCATTAGATTCAAGAGCTATTACTCTGAAGAGGAAACTTCGTAGATTTGTTATGATTTGAAACAAATTGTTTGTGACACCAGTCCCGTTATTATTTAGACACATCTTCTACACACAGACAACTCTCTTTTGAAATATTTGTTTATCGATTGAGCAATTGATTGATTTATTGATACACCTAAATAAACGGATGTATAACAGACCGATTGAAGTAAAGTGCATCCTTCGTTTATTTAATCCATTTAAAGCCTCTTGGCCAAAACCGAAGATCTTATTAAGTTTAGATCTCTTGATATCATGATAAAAGAATTTGAAGAACTTACTATATCTGGCAAAAATTATGGATTTAGCATACACACACACATACACTATATATATATATATATGTGTGTGTGTGTGTGTGTGTGTGTGTGTGTGTGTGTGTGTGTGTGTGTGTGTGTGTGTAAAGATTGTTGTGGGTCTAACGAGAGAAAAGTAAATATTTTAAAATGAATAGGTCCTCAAATGATTTCACTTATGGTATTTAGGTTTTGATAATATAAGTATTCTTCAGATTTTAAAATCTCATGAAGAACGGGTAAAATCCGAAACAAGTGCTGAGTACAAGTATATGGAATAATAAAAACCTGAATACCGAATCTGAAATTATGTATAGACCTATTCATTTTAATATATATATATATATATTTATATAACGAGAGAGAGAGAGAGAGGGAGGGAGATAAAGAGAAAGAGAAGCAGAGACCGTCGCATGCACAGACTGCTTTTATTTATTGCAAATAATTGTGTAAAAACGTATTATGTAAATATAACAGAGCACCAACAGCATTTCAGAACGATTTGGTTTTATGGCATATCAACAACTGCTGTTTATTTAATGCGAAATCCTCTTTATACGTATATAATAGATATATATGATATGGTTTGGTTTTATGGCATATCAACCATCGTAGGTTATTTAATGCCAAATCCTCTTCATACATATATATCAAATATATATGATTTGGTTTGATTTGGTTTGGTTTGGTTTTATGGCATATCAACTATTGTAGGTTATTTAATGCCAAATCCTCTTTATACATATATATTTAAATATATGATTTGGTTTGGTTTGGTTTGGTTTTATGACTTATCAACCATCAGTGGTTATTTAATTCCAAATCCTTTTATACATATGTATTAAAATATATATGATTTGATTTGGTTTGGTTTGGTTGGATTTGGCTTGGGTTTATGTATGTTATTTAATGCAAAATCCTCTTTATACATATATATTTAAATATATGATTTGGTTTGGCTTCGTTTGTTTTTATGGCTTATCAACCATAGGTGGTTATTTAATTCCAAATCCTTTTTATAGATATGTATTAACCGCGACCTCGGATAGGAATGCTGAGTCTTGTAACCGTATCCCCAGCGGATAGAGGCGTTGAGTCTCTACGGTTCCAGGTGAGCATTGTCAGAAGATAGCGGTTTCAATCCCTACCCAAGCCGGCAAGAGGTTTACTTGGTCAAAAACGTGGCTGCGATAGACAACAACTATGGACGGCAGTAATTACTGGGGATACGGTTACAAGACTCGGCATTCCTATCCGAGGTCGCGGTTAATCACCTGAAGAAGGCCAGAGGCGAAATTTAGCCGAAACGTAGTCAAGAAGAAACAACACAAAAACTACCGAGATGAGGACAAAAAGTTCGAAAAAAAATTAATTCTCATCAGTCATCAATTAATATTGAATAGTAATTTCTTTGTCGGTAATATCATTTTTAAATTTGTTAGAACTAATACGTTTTCACTCGAGTATTGCTATTGTTATTGGTTTCAAATATTGCTATCTCACACTTAAAATTCTATTCAATATTAATTATTTGTTTGTTCACAGAGAAGTGGTTACAAGTATTTCCATATATTAATAATCCAGTTTAACGTTATTCATTCCTTTTCTTTGTCGGTAATATTCATTTTTAAATTTGTTAGAACTAATACATTTTCTCTCAAGCATAGTACAGATTTCAACACTTTTCTTTGCTTAGCACAATGTTGGGAAAATCCCCTGAATATTCTTTTTAATCCCCCGAGTACTTGGACAATATAGCAAGGCTGAAAAAGATCGATCCAGTGGATATATCAATATTTCTTGGAAAAAGAAAAAAAGTTCCTCTTTTTCAAGAATATACACTTGAAAAGGGTTGAAGAACTGATGATAAATCAAGAACGCAAATAGATCTAATTGCCAAATTAAACAAACCTAAATGAAAATAACATTAAAAAATTATGATATAAGCAGTAAAGTCTGCAATTCAAATTCTGTTCTTATTTAGAGCTGTTAATATTAAATATAAACATTCTTTTTTTATCAATTCTTTCAATACTAATAAAACTGAAATGAAAAATTAATTCATAGTGCCCGTGGTGTAATGGTTATCGTCGTAGGAAATGGACACGGCAACACGAGTTCAAACCCTGGACGAGACTGATTGCATTTCACATAGCACTGATACCCCTTGGGAAAGATATGAATCCAATTATTCTCCAGCTATGGGTAAATAGTAGGGCAGACGGGGTTCTTCAGCCTTGGGGAGGCAACTAATCTAGGAGAAGGAAACCTCTGAATTCAAACCTGTTAAACTCCGTTTAAAAATTGACCTTGTGTCATATCCTGCCCGAGCGGAGGGGTTGGGTAAATATGATAGTGCATTCTTACTTTTGTATAGATATATTTTTGTGGTGTAGAATACTAAGTAACGGAGATTCTTTGATTGAAGTTCGTACAATGTTATATTTCATAATGGTTATGTAAAATTGTAGAAAATTATGAATGCTGTTATCTCTTAATATGTTTTATTATGACACAGATCTAGTTACGAAGATATACAAATATGAGTGTTGTAGGACTGTAACAGCATTCTAAAAATAGCTAAGTAGGATGATTCCATTGATCAACAGACATGATATAAAAACAATTATCTGTTGACTGTTAAGAGAAATTTGAAGGTATGTATAATCATCATCATCATCATCATCATCATCATGTCGTGCTTGGTAGCACGGATATCCCTGACCCTCTCTCGCCACTTTTCCCTATCGTTCATCGCCTCAGGCAGGTCTTCTGGACAACATCCTGTATCCTCACATAGCTGCTGAATGTATGTTCGTACTGGTCGTCCTGCTTTTGCACGGCCATGTGTGGGGGTCCATAAGAGTACATCACTTATGAGTTCGTCCCTGCTTCTCCAGCAGTCCTGCATGTCTGGTTCGTCTAACTTGAATAGTTTTCGTGATAGGAGGCAGGTAGCCGTACAGCTGGTATCCTGTGGCGTGTTGCCTCCAGGACTTTTTCAGGATTACATGTATAATGAAGTTCCTAAAAACAAGAGTATAGTTAACTGGTTTCAAATATTGCTATCTCACACTTAAAATTCTATTCAATATTAATTATTTGTTTGTTCACAGAAAAGTGGTTAATGTATTTCCATTTAATATTAATTATCCAGTTTAACGTTATTCATTCCTTTTCACACAGTTAAATGGTACCAAGTATTGCTACGTAGCCAACCGGACATTGGCCTAGCGGTTAGAATGTTTGCCAATGGCCCGGGAGACCTGGGTTCAGGTCGAGTTATACCAACACTCAGCATTATAAGGTACGGATCAAGGGTAAAGTGGAACAATCCAGGGAAAGGAATAGCGCCCTCCCCTACACTTTGGTGTAGTAGCTATCGAAAAGGGAGCCTTCGGATCGCCCTCGACTATGGTCGCTAACTTTACTTTGCTTATTGCTATGTATCACTAACAATTCAACATCAGTCATTTTTTAAAGAGCTAAATGTAAAAACAGTTTTATTTCAAACAATTCAATTTTGCATAAGTATTTTATTTCCATTGACTTCAAATGTCAAACAGTTCTGATTGACTCATAGTTAGAAGCCTATTAGGTGTTACTACTCTGTGTCATAGAGGACCTAAGAGCAACGACAATAAAGGGGTATTCCACATTTCCCAAAACTACAGAGTTGGAGCCTCACCATCAGATTGTTTTGTGTCATATCCAGCACACTCGTTGGGTTTTATTCATCGACAAAGCACATGGAATAATTCTTTATCCGGACAACAACATTTTAACCTACAAGTTGATGTGGTATTAGTAGTTTCAACATACGAATTTGTTGTTAATACATCATAGAATACACTGCTCCTACTTAACAAGATAGATCATAACTTACATTTGTATAAATTATTGAGGTTTCTGGAGAACAAACTTTATCATTACAAACAAGATTTAATGTTTATATATGTATATATATATATATATATATATATATATATATATATATATTCCTAATGCTTTACATTCATTGATATGTTTATCACGTTCTGCTTGGGGGTGACTGAGGGCGGATTTCTCGTTTGTACGAATTAGTGCATTTGGTTTGAGAATAGTCACAGATGCAGGTCACATCTAATGTGAGACCGTCTAAAGGGTTAATACAGGGTTCAAGTGTATCTTGAAAATGTGACAAACGGACAGAAATAACAGAGGTTTTCAGATTATGATCATACGCAGTAAGGTGAGTTTGAAGATTCAATCAAAATTACTTGTCCAATAAGTCCATTTATACAAAAAAGAGAAATAACACACATTCAGACACATACGTAATTTCCTAGTTCAAAAAGTTCTAAGCTTTACTGGAGAGAATAGTCATAATTAAACATATTCGTTGTGGTAACACACTTCCATTTCTTATTAAACTATAAAAACGAATTTGGATTTCTGTTTTAATTTCTGGGCCGGTGAGGCTCAAACAAAAATGAGAGAGCAAATCTAAAATCTGAGTGAGGATTAGAAAATTTGGGAAGAACTACCAGACATGCAGGACACTGCTGGAGAAGCAGAGATGAACTCATAAGAGATGTTCTCTTATGGATCCCCACACATGGCCGCGCAAAAGCAGGACGACCAGCTCGAACGTACATTCAGCAGCTATGTGAGGATACAGGATGTTGTCCTGAAGACCTACCTAAGGCGATGAACGATAGGGCGGAGTGGCGAGAGAGGGTCAGGGATATCCGTGCTACCAGCGCGATATGATGATGATGATATATATATATATATATATATATATATGTGTGTGTGTGTGTGTGTTTGTATACGCTATTTCATTCCCTGAATTGCTCCAATTTACCCTTGATCCTTAAATTATAATGGTAGATGTTAAGGAAAGCGGCATTGAGTACCATTTTTTTTTTATTCTTTGGTATGACTCAACCTGAGATTGAACCCCGGTCTCCCGGACCATTGGCACACACTCAACACTGATAGTGTAAAAAAACAACAGATCATACAATTCGCAAATAAAAGATATTACACAAACTGATACTCGGGGGAAAAATCCATAAAAAAGAAAAAAGAATAAAAGATACTTACGACTTGAAAATAATCAACCAGTTACTCATCCCTCGTCGAAAGAAAAAAGCACAGAACGGATTCCTTAAGCTAAATGTGAGTGATCAAAGCACTGAGTAGGGGAAAATATGAACGCCGTCAGTCAGAAAAAATCTATCAAGGTTTCATGTAACCAGCTCACCAGGACAATTCTGACTAAAGAAATGTTGGACCAAAACTACATTTTATTGATTAAAAGACAACTAGAAACAATAGAATTTGCACAAAAATAAAATAGAATAAAAAGAATAATTAATTAATTAATTATTTTGTATCTTATCAACAAAACAGGCAATTTTTCTGATACCTACAAATATTAAGTATTTCTGACCTTTGGTTTAGTAATTCAATCAGATTATTGTAGGAAGCTATGGCAATTTTTTCCTCCATACATAAATTACAATATTTATCCCCCGCTTTATATTTACGACATTTTTACTCTCTACTATTTCAATAACAATCTGTAGATAGATTATTCTTACTTTCTCACAAATAGTTTGATAAACTAGTTCTCTGATTATATATTTCGTGTGTAAAGCTACTTCTATTACTGTAATATCTTTTTTGAAAGGTCCCTGCATAGAATCTACATGTACTTTTTTAATCATTTCTACTAACCTTATTATCGTTAGGTCCACGACTATGTACTTCCATCTTATACACTATACTCTCAAATTGACATATAGTGATGTTCAATTAGGCAAAAACTGCATGATTATTTGGGAAAAGTGCAGTATCACTTTAATTCTCACTTAAAATACACTGATGATTCCAAAAGCATGAAAGATTCGTTACTTCTTAAACAGGTGACTTTTCTCCCTCTATCTCTCTCTCTCTCTCTCTCTCTCTCTCTCTATATATATATATATATATATATATATATATATATATATATATATATATATATATAAATGCTTTCCAAAGAACAAACAATTGGTCACATTAGGATGATAAATTTATTTCCATCCTATTAAAAGCATTGATATGAATCAATGCTCTAATAAAATTATCAGGACTCCATCAGATCAAATACGATAAGGACATAAAATAGCTTTTACACATTTACAACCAGACAAAAAAAAGATATTTCCCTTATCTATTAAAGCTAGCCTAAACCTTCAAGTAAGAATAAGTTGCAAGAATTATAGCATGTAAAACTATATCCGGTGTCATCCTACTTTAAATCCAACAGAGAAAAATATAACAGTTACAGTAACACATGTCAAAAATTAAAACATTTATAACAAAATTATTCAGACAATCTAAAAGTAGTATATCATTTTTTATCATAAAAAACCAAAGCAACTAAAACTAATGTTGGAAAAATTTAATTGCTCTGTGGATTTTATTTACACTGAACTCTTTACCAGGAATATGAAATTTAATATTCTATTTTTGAATATATTTTATTTGTCCTGATTGGAATTATTCCCAATTTCGGATTTACTGGATTGAATGATATTTTATATACATTTATATATAGTCAGAAAGAGTGAAAGACAGGGAGAATGAGAACGAGTGTGAGTGAGAGAGAGATTGAGAGAGAGAACGAGTATCTCTCCCACCCCACAAAAGGAAGCCCCCAAATATCCTTTAAATTTTTCTTAAAAGTCATACATTTGTGAGCCACTTTGTTGGATTTTGTTGTTTACAAATGAAACAATATACAATTACAACGAATCTTTCTTCTTGGTATAACGTTTATTTTTTTGCTTTTACTGCAATGGAATTCAGCGAAAAACGATATGAACGTATTGCAGTCTCAAATTACTAAAGTGCTTTGCACATATGTTGAAAATATTGTTGCAATTTTATTTTTCGCCGAAAAAAAATGCCGCAGAATTTGATAATGAAAAACACGTTATAATTTATGTTTTGTTGACAAATTGTTCCACTCGAAACCATAAGGTCAGATTCCCTAAAGCGTAGTATTAACGTGCTGGACTGCGACATCGTGGGATGCGAGTTCGAACTCCAATTGCGCTATTACGCTCACCTCTGGACAAATACTCTTGGCAAAGAGATGAGCCTCCTTATCCCACAAACTATGAGGTGTATAATACCAGTACCTGAGGTTTTAGTTTCTTTTCTTTGAATAATGGCATATCAACCTTCGTGAGTTATTTAATGCAAAAGCCATCCTTCGACAAGAGCAACACTATCTAACCAATAGCTAGGATGATAAAGGGGTTTCATATCTTTCCTAAGAGTATAAATTCGAAAATAAACCTAATGGTGCGACTGGAGTTCGAACTCACTTAATACGATATATTAGTCGAGCGATTTAACCATTACACAACGAGGAAATACCCGGTTTTGGCCTTAAATATCCCAAAATTATTGATATGAAAAATCCTCGTATATGTGTTTTAGAAGAAAATGAACTTTTTTATAAAAGTAAAATCCGAGGGATACACTAATTTATTATCGATGTTTTACACACACACACACACACACACACACATATATATATATATATATATATATATATATGTGTGTGTGTGTGTGTGTGTGTGTACAAATAGCTCCAGTCGCGCTATTACGTTCACTTACTGACAAATACCCTTGGGAAAGATATGAACCCCTATATGCCCCCTGTAATTGGTTAAATAGTACCACTGCTGTTCTTCTAGAGGGATGGCTTTGGCATTAAATAGTCGACAAAGGTTGATATGCCATTAAACAAAGAAACCGAAACCGATACACAAAGGAATAGAATGACACTGACAGACAGAATTATATAACTTGATATGAACAAGATGAATTTAATATGAATAGATTTAGATATGAATCGAATGAGATAGATAGATAGATAGATAGATAGATAGATAGATAGATAGATAGATTTAAACTGGAATATATCTGCAGATAAGTAGGATGTTTCTACATTATGTAGTACACAGTCTGGCAATAGGCAAGAAAAGTCATAGATTACATTACTCTAGATTAAAGAGTGTTTTTAAGGAAAATATTTAATTAATTACATTGAAAAAAGACTGAGAGAGAGTGTGTGAGGGAGGATAGATAGATAGATAGATAGATAGATAGATAGATAGATAGATAGATAGATAGATAGATGTGTGAAAAAATGGAAATAGATTGATAGATAGATTTACATGTGCAAAAAATTAAATAGTAGATGTTTATTTTAAAAGAGAGAGAGACAGACAGACAGACAGACAGAGAGATAGAGAGAGAGGGGGGGGAATGACTAGGGTACACAGAGAAAGGAGATGAGAACAAAATGAGATAGATAGATAGATAGATAGATAGATAGATAGATAGATAAAATTGGCCGGGAAATGGAGGGGATAATATAGGACACAAATCATGAAATTGAAAGCGAAAATTATAACCGGAGGCGAAAGCTGTCAATGAAAAGATGAAAGGGAAATAAAAGAAAGATAATAAAAAAATTGTAATAGCACAAAAGCCAAGCAGAAAAAGGGGGAAAATAGGAGCAATAATAATAATAATAATAATAATAATAATAATAATAATAATAATAATAATAATAAAAAAGCATCAATAAAATTAAGGAAAAACTAAAGGTATAAAAGAAGTGGACTCTACCAAATCTCGAAGAAGAACAACAACTTCGAAAGAAATAAAAAGAGGAAAGGATTGTGTGTCAAATATCAATGCCAAATATCCACAAAAGTCTCTAGTGAATCAATCGTTCTTAATACAATCTATATATTATTTCTTTTCTCTCTTTTATTTCTTCTATTTTTTCTTTTAGTTTTATTTGCTTCTAATCTGAGTCCATTGCCTTCCTGTCGTATTCTCTTGTATTGTTCTTGTTGTTTTTGTTGTTGTTGTTAATAATATTGTTGTTGTTTCTTGTTGTTGTTTGGCTTTTGTTCGGGGATCCCAGACGAATAGGAATGGGCTTCCTTCTCAATAGAGAAAAACAAGAGGTCCTTAGTTTCGCTTGCAGGCAGTCGCCTATAATAAACACGACAATAGAAATACAGCGACTTCTGTGACACACGAACGAAATGGAGGAAACGATAGAAAAACGTTGATTGAATAGATACAAGCCCCGTACCCACCCACTGGTTTTATAGGCAGCGACAAATATTTATGCAAGTTGGTACGTACGTATGTATGTATTTATGTATGGACGTAAGATGCTTCATATATCTCTGTTGATATTTATTTCATATCTGTCTTTATTCATATCTATCTATCTATCTATCTATCTATCTATCATGCTTGTTAACTGTCTTCATATCTGCCAATGTTCATATAAATCTATCTACTGATCCCTTTTCTATCTATCCATGTATCTTGGTTGGGTCATCTTTCAATGAAGTACCTATCTATCCATATCAATGAAAGTGTACTCATATCTATCTATCTATCTATCTATCGGTTAATCAATCAATCTCAGTCTTTTCATGTGTATCAATGTTTTGATCTCAGTCTGTTTATATCTATCTATCTATCTATCTATCTATATATATATATATATATATATATATATATATATATATATGCCTGTCAATTTAAATCAACTTTACTCTATGTCTATCATTGTCAGTTTAAATCAATCAATCTATCTATCTATTATCAATCTACCTTAGTGTTTTCATATCCATCCATTGGTCTGTCAATATATATATATATATATATATATATATATATATATATATATGGTCCACTCTATCTTTGTTTCTTTATTTCAGCTTCTCTTTCAGTCTCTATTGATTTATTAAAATTCCG
>CAUZXS010001551.1:122500-138027 GCA_963585895.1 Sepioteuthis lessoniana
CATTCCAAGTTCTCAACATCCGAAAGAAGGCCTAGTTTATTCTGCATACACTGAACAGTTTTATCTCCGACCCCAAAAAGTCGAAAACGGTTCTCACCAATCATATCGAGGTGGCTGGGTTTACTCTCAGCCCAGTCGCTCTTCTTTTTTAACGCCTACTTAAGAGTAAGGAAAACCTTCAACGTCTCAAGACATCCAAGCCACAACTCGTTAGCAATATCTCATCTTCTGAAATCAAGTTTCCTAAATTAGTTGACCAGTCATATAGCTCGGTAGCAATATCTCATCGACGTAAAGCAATTTCAAAATAAGCGAAGGTATAACATAGACCGCTTTTGAAAGGTTAAGGAACATATGAAAATCTTATCTTTCCGATATCTATAGAAAGAAATGGCGTGCTGTTTTAAACAAATTCTGGCAGCAGTATCCTGCAAAACAGCAGATCAACGTTTATTGAACTTCTATCTTGCTAACCTCCAAAGTCATTCGAAAAAAATGCTTGACTCTACCGGGGAATCAAAAAAACAACAACTTATAAGCGATATTCCCTTATTGATACGTTAACAAACACAAACCAGTATTGGCCTACTAACAGAGACATAAATTAATCAGCTCTGGGCAGAAACTGGATGTCGTCTAGAGGACATATCAAGAGCGATGCCCAGTAAAAACAGATGATGCGGGACAGTCAAAGGATTACGTCCCATTAACATGCCTTGATGAAGATGTATATATATATATATATATATCAGAGCCATCCCAATAAAATCGGTCATCTCAGTTAATAACAGAAAAAAAAAATCTAATACCAAAATTGTAAATAAATTTGAGGTCTAAAATCAGGAGTTCCTCACAATTCAGATTTTCTTTTCTTTTTTTATCAGTGAGAGATGATAGTTTTAAAAAAATATAAGATTGAATTTGAAGTGCATTGAACGTAGTCTTGACTTTCAAATTGATTTGGTGTTATTATCCAGTGATGTAATTCAGATTAACACCATTGAATTAAAGATTCATTATTGAAATCTTGTATATTAACTACGCATAATAATTTTACGGAAATTCTACTATCGTTCAGTAGACTAGTGTACCTTTAATTCAGTTATTTCAATTCTTATATCATTGAATTAACACTTTGTTTGGTAAGCTTGTGAATATAACAAAAAATTATGTGTAGTTACTGCATCTTAATCTGACATTTCAATCAGATGATGGAAAACCAAGTATTGCAAGTTATTTCTAATGATGCTTTATTACCGAAACTATGTATGACGCCAAAATCATGCTATCGTGGATTTAAAAAAATCTATTGTTTTGGTTTATTTTGGTTATTGGTCTCTGTTTTTTTTGGGGGGGTTCAGCTTCTGTGTATTATATTATATATCCAATCAATAATCCAGGCATGTTTTAAAATTGATTTTTTTTCTTTCAGGAATATTCCATCACATTAGTACGAAGATTAGTACGAAGATATCACTTACATTTTGGTTTCAAGAGAGAACTAAAAATCACCACTGTATATGTCTTTTAGAAAATCTTAAGACTCTTAAAAAGGAGACTATCTTTTTGTGCAACAGAGCCAGCTCCAAAAAATAAGTGACGATGTAATATATAGATACTAATTTATTATTTTGATAAGCGATTGAATGTTTGGAATGTTATTTTATCGAAAAAATAGCTAAATAGCATCTATACTTGTTACTAAGAATCAGTCATTATTTCTTAAAATTCGTCAATTAAATTTTTTGATTCAGAAAATAATTCTTCAAAATGTTCCTTTTGTACAATTGTTTCCTGGATCAAAGTTAAACTTTTTAATTGAAGAATTTTAAGAAATAATGACTGATTCTTAGTAACAAGTAAAGATGCTAATTAGCTAATTATCAACGACAAACCTCTTGCTCTAAACCTTCTTAACAATTTAAAATTAGTTGTAATTTCGGCCTCCATTTGACCGTCTCCAGTCGAAAAACCCCAGTTGAACAGCTGCCAGACATTTACTTGCTTGTGATGAAAAGTGTAAACATTACAAATTTTTGATTGGAGGTGCCCATAGTGTAATGATTATCGTCGTAGGAAATGGACACGGTGACACGAGTTCAAGTCCTGGACGAGACTGATTGCATTTCACATAGCACTAATACCCTTGGGAAAGGCATGAATCCAAGTATTCTCCCTCCAGCTATGGGTAAATAGTTGGGCAGACTAGGTTCTTCAGCCCTGGCAAGACAACTAGTCTAGGAGAAGGAAAACTCTGAAATCAAACTTGTTAAACTCCGCTTAAAAATTGACCTTGTGTCATATCCTGCCCGAGCGGAGGGGTTGTTAAATATGGTTATCATTGGAAATTTTAAAAATTTTTTGGAAGTGTATTTTTTATGATCAGTCTATAAAGTTACAGATGAACTGTTATATACCATACCTATGAACACTAATGGGTATGTCCTATACCTCAAAAATACGTTAGGCACATTATTGCACGGGTGGGGTTAATATACTGATTAAGTAGTAAACCACTAGCAGTGGTTTGCTTTCTTCGCACCGCTGGCTAGTATCGTTTTGTTTTTGTTTTTGTGGGGTTTTTTTTTTGTTTTTTTGTTAATATTAAAAGATTTTCATTTCATTTTCAACTTCCGTTTTGGTTATTTCTCATTCATCATCATCATCATGTCGTGCGACCAGCATGGATATCCCTGACCCTCTCTCTCTCCACGTCTCCCTATCATTCATCACCTCTGGCAGGTCTTTAGGGTTACATCCCGTATCATCACATAGCTGCTGTATGTATGTTCGAGCTGGTAATCCTGCTTTTGATTGGCCATATGCGGGGGTCCACAGGAGTACATCACTTACGAGCTCGTCCTTGCTTCTCGAGCAGTGTCTGGCATGTCTGGTTCGTCTAGCTTGGATAGTTTTCATGATAGGTGGTAGGTGACCGTATAGTTGGTGCCTTTTGGGGTGTTGCTGCCAGGACTTGTTCAATAAGAAAAAAATTTCTCATTCAGTAAATCATTAGTCTAGTGGGTAGAGTGTTCGCCAATGGGCCGGGAGATCTGGCTTCAATCCCAGGTCGCGTCATACCAAAGACTTTAAAAATGGTACTTGATACCCCGCTTGCTTAACACTCAAAAATATGAGGTACGTATCAAGGGTAAAGTGGAGCAATCCAGAGAAAGGAGTTGCGCCCTCCCCTACACCTCGGTGTAGTAGCTATTGAAAAGGGAGCCTTCTGGTCACCCTCGACTACGGTCGCCAAGTTTACTAACTTACAACATGAGCGGAATTTCGCATTAGAGTCATTCAATGAATAGAAGGAATTTTCAAAAAAATATTTGTTTTGAGGCTATTCAAAATGGTGGTAAATTAAACAGAGTTCTCCAGATTTGAACATTGCCGTTATCAAAGGAGTTGACAATAAGCAGTACTGTTTACAGTGTCTCCTTTTTCAAGGAAATCAATAGTGATTGATGCTTTCATTTCCCAGAACACTGCTAGCTTGACCTTCCTTACTGACTGCTGCACCTGGAGCTTTTTCCTTGCTGAATATTTAGTGATTCCGCTCCATACGCTATCATTTCAACAAACGTTCATTTTGGAGAACCCGTGTTTGAACCATTTGATTAAGCATGCTTCTTTGTACACATCACACATTCAGCAGTAAACTTCACATGGTTTTTAGCAAACAAAAATTTGATGATAGATGTCCGGTAATGCGTCAAGAATTCAGATATATTTCTCACCATTCTGAACATCCTCAAAACGCGTATTCATGTAAGATTACAATAATTTTGGTTATGGAACAATTAAAAAAATACTGGATTTACATTCATTAAAAAAAAATTCAAAAGGGGAATCTATTTTGCTTTTTTTTTAAAATTACATTTACTTAGAGAAACTCTCTCTATATATATTTCGATAGATATCAGTATATATATATATATATATATATATATATATATATATATATATATATATATATATATATATATATATATATATATATAAGAGGGTTTAGAAAATATATATATATATATATGAGTTTATGTAAAGATAGGTTATATATATATATATATATGTTTCAATAGATTTAAGTAACACATATACACACGCACACACTCGCACACACACACACACACACACACACACACACACACACACACACATATATATATATATATATATATATATATATATATATATATATATATATATATATATATATAAAGGCTTCAATAAATAACGGTAAATATATTCATACATATATCTATGGGTTTCAGTATATATATATATATATATATATATATATATATATATATATATATAATTTATTTATAAAAAAGATAACAATTGATCACATTAAGATAATAAATCTATTTAAATTCCAGTTAAAAGTATTAATATAAATCAATGCTCTAAAGAATTAACAGGACTTCTTCCGATCAAACAGTAAATGGATTAAAATATTTTTTTCACATTTACAACCAGACTAAGATAAAAAAAAAAAAAAAAAAAAAAAACAACCTTATTTCTCCTATGTATTAAAACAAGCTTAAACCTTGAAGTATTATGGCATATAAAACTACATCGAGTTTCATCTAACTTCAAATTTAAAGAGGCAGAATTTACAGTTATATTAAAACGTCAAAAACTCAAACATTTATAAAAGAAATTATTCACACAATCTAATTTTAGTGTATCCATTTTTATCATTAAAATGAACTAAAAATTCTAAAATTAATGTTAATTATGCTAAGCCCCACCCAATTACAAAAATATAGTAAAGATCACTTGTGTAAATTCAAATTGTAATTCAAACCAATTTGATACATCATAGTTGTTCATTTTCTGTTCATTCATTCACTTATCTTTGAAAATAGTCTAAATCTATTTTTATGCCTACATATGTAGGTATAAAAGAAAATTTAGACTATTTTCAAAAATAAGACAAACAAAAGATAGATAGATAGATAGATAGATAGATAGATATCATTGATTGATAGATGACAGATACAGAAAAGATTACAACTATTTCTACAATAGATAGAGAGAGGGAGAGAAAGGTTTATAAAGATTATTTAGAGAGAGATTTGAGAGAGGAATAGATTAAGTCTTTTCACATAGATAAAGACACTTTTTTAAGAGATAGATAGCTTTTCAAAGACGTTCTTCATTCAACTATATATATATATATATATATATATTAAGATAGATGATAGATATAGATACATGAATAGATTAAAACTATTTCTACAATAGATTGATAGATAGATAGATAGATAGAGAGAGAGAGAGAGAGAGAGAGAGAGAGAGAGAGAGAGATTTATAAAAATTATTTAGGGAGATAGTTGAGAGGAATAGATTAAGACTTTTCACATAGATGAAGACAATTTCTAGATAGATAGATAGATAGATAAGGATTTTTAAAGAATTTATTGATATTGGATATATATAGATGGATAGATAAAAAAATTTGATAGATAGATAGATAGAGAAGAGAGAGAAAGAAAGAAAGAAAGAGAGAGAGAGAGAGAGAGAGAAAGAGAAAGATCTACAAAGATTTTTAGATAGATAGCTGATAGATGAATAGATCAAACCTTTTTTTTACATCTATAGATAGAAGAGCATTTTTAGATAGATAGATAGATAGATAGAGAAGAGAGAGAAAGAAAGAAAGAAAGAGAGAAAGATCTACAAAGATTTTTAGATAGATAGCTGATAGATGAATAGATCAAACCTTTTTTTTACATCTATAGATAGAAGAGCATTTTTAGATAGATAGATAGATAGATAGAGAAGAGAGAGAAAGAAAGAAAGAAAGAGAGAAAGATCTACAAAGATTTTTAGATAGATAGCTGATAGATGAATAGATCAAACCTTTTTTTTACATCTATAGATAGAAGAGCATTTTTAGATAGATAGATAGATAGATAGAGAAGAGAGAGAAAGAAAGAAAGAAAGAGAGAAAGATCTACAAAGATTTTTAGATAGATAGCTGATAGATGAATAGATCAAACCTTTTTTTTACATCTATAGATAGAAGAGCATTTTTAGATAGATAGATAGATAGATAGATAGATAGAGAAGAGAGAGAAAGAAAGAAAGAAAGAAAGAAAGAGAGAAAGATCTACAAAGATTTTTAGATAGATAGCTGATAGATGATTAGATCAAACCTTTTTTTTTACATCGATAGATAGAAGAGCATTTTTAGATAGATAGATAGATAGATAGATAGAGAAGAGAAAGAAAGAAAGAGAGAAAGATCTACGAAGATTTTTAGATAGATAGCTGATAGATGAATAGATCCAACCTTTTTTTTACATCGATAGATAGAAGAGCATTTTTAGATAGATAGATAGAGAAGAGAGAGAAAGAAAGAAAGAAAGAAAGAGAGAAAGATCTACAAAGATTTTTAGATAGATAGCTGATAGATGAATAGATCCAACCTTTTTTTTACATCGATAGATAGAAGAGCATTTTTAGATAGATAGATAGAGAAGAGAGAGAAAGAAAGAAAGAAAGAAAGAGAGAAAGATCTACAAAGATTTTTAGATAGATAGCTGATAGATGAATAGATCCAACCTTTTTTTTACATCGATAGATAGAAGAGCATTTTTAGATAGATAGATAGAGAAGAGAGAGAAAGAAAGAAAGAAAGAAAGAGAGAAAGATCTACAAAGATTTTTAGATAGATAGCTGATAGATGAATAGATCCAACCTTTTTTTTACATCGATAGATAGAAGAGCATTTTTAGATAGATAGATAGAGAAGAGAGAGAAAGAAAGAAAGAAAGAAAGAGAGAAAGATCTACGAAGATTTTTAGATAGATAGCTGATAGATGAATAGATCCAACCTTTTTTTTACATCGATAGATAGAAGAGCATTTTTAGATAGATAGATAGAGAAGAGAGAGAAAGAAAGAAAGAAAGAAAGAGAGAAAGATCTACAAAGATTTTTAGATAGATAGCTGATAGATGAATAGATCCAACCTTTTTTTTACATCGATAGATAGAAGAGCATTTTTAGATAGATAGATAGAGAAGAGAGAGAAAGAAAGAAAGAAAGAAAGAGAGAAAGATCTACAAAGATTTTTAGATAGATAGCTGATAGATGAATAGATCCAACCTTTTTTTTACATCGATAGATAGAAGAGCATTTTTAGATAGATAGATAGAGAAGAGAGAGAAAGAAAGAAAGAAAGAAAGAGAGAAAGATCTACAAAGATTTTTAGATAGATAGCTGATAGATGAATAGATCCCACCTTTTTTTTACATCGATAGATAGAAGAGCATTTTTAGATAGATAGATAGAGAAGAGAGAGAAAGAAAGAAAGAAAGAAAGAGAGAAAGATCTACAAAGATTTTTAGATAGATAGCTGATAGATGAATAGATCCAACCTTTTTTTTACATCGATAGATAGAAGAGCATTTTTAGATAGATAGGTAGAGAAGAGAGAGAAAGAAAGAAAGAAAGAAAGAGAGAAAGATCTACAAAGATTTTTAGATAGATAGCTGATAGATGAATAGATCCAACCTTTTTTTTACATCGATAGATAGAAGAGCATTTTTAGATAGATAGATAGAGAAGAGAGAGAAAGAAAGAAAGAAAGAAAGAGAGAAAGATCTACGAAGATTTTTAGATAGATAGCTGATAGATGAATAGATCCAACCTTTTTTTTACATCGATAGATAGAAGAGCATTTTTAGATAGATAGATAGAGAAGAGAGAGAAAGAAAGAAAGAAAGAAAGAGAGAAAGATCTACAAAGATTTTTAGATAGATAGCTGATAGATGAATAGATCCAACCTTTTTTTTACATCGATAGATAGAAGAGCATTTTTAGATAGATAGATAGAGAAGAGAGAGAAAGAAAGAAAGAAAGAAAGAGAGAAAGATCTACAAAGATTTTTAGATAGATAGCTGATAGATGAATAGATCCAACCTTTTTTTTACATCGATAGATAGAAGAGCATTTTTAGATAGATAGATAGAGAAGAGAGAGAAAGAAAGAAAGAAAGAAAGAGAGAAAGATCTACAAAGATTTTTAGATAGATAGCTGATAGATGAATAGATCCAACCTTTTTTTTACATCGATAGATAGAAGAGCATTTTTAGATAGATAGATAGAGAAGAGAGAGAAAGAAAGAAAGAAAGAAAGAGAGAAAGATCTACAAAGATTTTTAGATAGATAGCTGATAGATGAATAGATCCAACCTTTTTTTTACATCGATAGATAGAAGAGCATTTTTAGATAGATAGGTAGAGAAGAGAGAGAAAGAAAGAAAGAAAGAAAGAGAGAAAGATCTACAAAGATTTTTAGATAGATAGCTGATAGATGAATAGATCCAACCTTTTTTTTACATCGATAGATAGAAGAGCATTTTTAGATAGATAGATAGAGAAGAGAGAGAAAGAAAGAAAGAAAGAAAGAGAGAAAGATCTACAAAGATTTTTAGATAGATAGCTGATAGATGAATAGATCCAACCTTTTTTTTACATCGATAGATAGAAGAGCATTTTTAGATAGATAGGTAGAGAAGAGAGAGAAAGAAAGAAAGAAAGAAAGAGAGAAAGATCTACAAAGATTTTTAGATAGATAGCTGATAGATGAATAGATCCAACCTTTTTTTTACATCGATAGATAGAAGAGCATTTTTAGATAGATAGATAGAGAAGAGAGAGAAAGAAAGAAAGAAAGAAAGAGAGAAAGATCTACAAAGATTTTTAGATAGATAGCTGATAGATGAATAGATCCAACCTTTTTTTTACATCGATAGATAGAAGAGCATTTTTAGATAGATAGGTAGAGAAGAGAGAGAAAGAAAGAAAGAAAGAAAGAGAGAAAGATCTACAAAGATTTTTAGATAGATAGCTGATAGATGAATAGATCCAACCTTTTTTTTACATCGATAGATAGAAGAGCATTTTTAGATAGATAGATAGAGAAGAGAGAGAAAGAGAGAAAGAAAGAAAGAGAGAAAGATCTACGAAGATTTTTAGATAGATAGCTGATAGATGAATAGATCCAACCTTTTTTTTACATCGATAGATAGAAGAGCATTTTTAGATAGATAGATAGAGAAGAGAGAGAAAGAAAGAAAGAAAGAAAGAGAGAAAGATCTACAAAGATTTTTAGATAGATAGCTGATAGAGGAATAGATCCAACCTTTTTTTTACATCGATAGATAGAAGAGCATTTTTAGATAGATAGATAGATAGATAGATTAGGATTTTAAAAGAATCCATTGATCGATATAATATGGATATAAACAGATGTATAGATTAAGACAATTTTTCCATGGATAGATAGAGAGATAGATCATGTCTATTTCTTACGGTTCTTATTTTCCTCAAATAAACTAGATAATTGATTGAAGAGTACTTCATCGGACAAGGCCCGTTCTATAAAATATGATTTCTAAGTCGCTGCACAAAACCGATCAGTTCCAACAAAAGAGGTTGGAAGTGCTAAACTTGTTCGATCCGCTCTTGGCTCCTTTGTGATAGGCATTTTGATCGAAACTCACAATTTCTGTTTAAGGGAGTGTAGTGCGCCGTGAAGCTTCTCTTGAAGAGTTGTTTCCAAGTTCTTCAGTCTGACAAAGTTGATACAAAGTAGGTGGCATAGGGCAAAAAAGAAAAAAGAACTATATCTATTTTCGTAAAAAATATTCCTGACGCTCAGAATAAGAGTCAGATACGGAGAGAATAAATATGTCATAAAAGAAAATATACTCTCACAAAAACAACCTTCACTCACACGTACAAACATCAATCTGTTACATCTGTGTGTGTGTGTGTGTGTGTGTGTGTGTGTGTGTGTGTGTGTGTGTGTGTGTGTGTGTGTGTGTGTGTCGGTAAAAAGAAATATTTGAAAAATGCAAAAGAATTTCACCAAAATTTTTAAGTTTAACTGGTGATCCTCCAAGGATTTTATTTTATTTTTGTCTCAGCTGAAAATCATGAATTAGGCGTGAATCTTTTAACCATAAATTTTTTTGTACCTATAAAGGCATTTAACATACATTCTATACATATATTGAAATTAATGTGTACAGTGTTCGCCCCAGTAGTCTTAACTCCTCCCACACCTCGCATCATCCCTCACAGACTCCCTGCCTTCCTTGAATCTCTTATGCCACTCACAAACTGATGCTCGATTCATGCAAGATGCTCCAAAAGCAGTCTGAAACATTCCATACGTTTTTGTGGCCTTTTTTCCAAGTTTAAAACACAATTTTATTGCATATCGTTCTTCTAAAATGTCAAATGGCTTTTTTGAAATTCACCAGCTATGACAATCAGACTTTAGTAGGGAGTATTCCAATTGCTTCTGTAGGTGGTCATTTGAACCTGAAATCATAAAACTTAATCAGTCATCGCATAAAATATATAGCAATAACATACTGAATTTTCAAGAGTCTACGACAATTTTAAATGCCTGTACAAAAAAAGTTGGAAACTCACTGAAGGCACCACGTATATATACACACATATATATATATATATATATATATATATATATATATATATATAATGATATTTTATAAATATAATAATAATAATAATAATAATATATATATATATATATATATATATATATATATATGCATATGTATGTATGTATATGTTTTATGTATAAGGATATTTGATATACATTTTATTCATATAATGATATTCATATTCATAATGGTATTTTATCAATATAATGACAATGAATATATATTTTATACATATAATGATATTTAATATACATTATATATATATATAATGATATCTTATGCATACAATAATATTTGATTCATATTATGATATTCACTATGTATTTTGCACATGTAATGATATGTACATTTAATGATATCTAATCTACATTTTATACATGTTATGATATTTTATACATATAATGATATTGAACATATATATATATATATACACACATATATATATATATATATATATATATATATATATATATATGTGTGTGTGTGTGTGTGTGTGTATGTATGTATATAATGATATTCTATCTATTTAAAGAAATTTTATATCCATTTTTATATTTGATAAGATTTTGATATTGAGAGCTTTCTCAAATTCCCATCGTATGGTTGAATTATTTAAGTACGTGAAACTGACAGTAATAAGACTATCACAGGGTTGAGAAAATATTCATTCATTTTAGGATTTAGATTGTTCTTCTGGTCAATATTTAGCACTTTTCTGACATATAAAAAAGATTTTTAAAGAAGTTGTTCATTCAACTATATATATATATATAGAAAGAGATAGATTTTTTTTCAACGTGAATTTCAGAAGTTGAAGTAATTTACTAAGCTTTTTGCTTAGATATGGCACAAGGCCATATGAATAGGGCATCCAATGAGACTCGAACTCACTCGTGTAGGTTTGCTAGTCTAGCTTGTTAACCATTACGCTCACCATAACGCTACATTTTATGGACTGCAATGGCTAGTCCCACACGTCCTCGTTTCAAATTTGGATTGGTTAACTAACTGAGGTTAAGAGCCCAAGACATAGCACTATTTGTAAATATCCAGGAGGTAAAAAAAAGATTTATGACTTTCCCAAAGACATTCCAGCAGGATCCAAACTGAATAGGCCTAGTCCACCATTTGACCTATAACCGTTACTCCATTCGCTTTGAACACATGCACACACACACACACACACACTCGCACTCACTCACACACACTCGCACTCACTCACACACACACACAGATATATATATATACACACACACATACACGCACATGCACAATAATTGATTATACATATATATAGAGAGAGACAGACAGAGACAGAGAGTATGTGTGTGTGTGTCTCAAAATAGATGGAATCCACTATTATGAAAATGATCCATTCATGAGACAAACGCAATGTCGGTCATTTGGAACACGTCCTGTAAAAAATGCATCCTTTCAGCTAGAGAAATGAAATCAATTTTTTAAAATTCTTATAATATCAGCTTTGGGGACGGTTTTTTTTTGTTTATATATCTATATATTGTAGTTAAGTATATTAAAAATTTTGAATGCCAAATTTAAAATCATTTGTGAACCTACCCGTCACACACACACACACACACACATAAATATATATATATATATATATATATATATATATATATATATATATATATATATATATATTAGTGTGTGTTGGGGGCGTGTATGTGAGCGTGCGTGCTTCATTTTAAGAAATAATTTATCGAACGATGAAAAAGAATCCAATAGGATTTTTTCCAACTTTCCATAACTTATATCCTGAAATGAAACTTCCATTATAAAGTTAAAATTTTCCCTTGTGTTGTGTCTAAAATGCTGGACAGCAACGTGGTAGTAAGCAAATTCGAACTCCAATTGAGCTGCTCCTCTGATTTTCGGACGAATACCATTGGGAAAGGTAAGACCCCACCTTTATTCCACTGACTATCAATGAAATAGTGTCACCACTTTTCTTCTAAAAAGGATATTTTGGTTTTGAATAGCCTATGAAGTTTGATATGTCATTAAACAATAAAAACAAACCAAAATTTATCTGGCCCAGTCGACTGAGGCTGTAGAATACACCGCCTGCATCTCTGCAGAGGGATAAAAAAAAACCCTCAAAGAATGTCCTGTAATAACGCTAAACAATCTGATGGTGAGGTTCCAGATATAATATATATATTAGAAAAGCGTTGACTCAGAATCAATGGTATCTGGTGACTCTCATTTTCTCGCCCAAGGGAGCATCAGACCAACTTGTTCAAGCGAAAATTCTGATGATCACGAGAAACTGACAGTTGTCCAGCTCCGTTGACAGATATCACGCAACTAAAGGAAATTAAAGTTTTTTTTCTTATTTTCGTTTGATTTTAAACATATGAAATTTGATTTAGATAAAATGCAGAAGGCACAACATTGCATATCCAAGCGCCCTTGTGAAGGTTTAACGCTTGGAAACCGAAACGTTTAACGATGGTAAATAATTTAATCTATTAATAAAATCATTCACTTAAAACCTTCGGCTTTTTTCACACTTGTACATTTTCATATTGTCAGATTTTCTTCCAGTTTTTAGTGCATATATACATATATATATATATATATATATATATATATATATATATATATTATAAAAGTGTTGGTTGTCACTAAATCACTTGGTGGGTTTGTGTCGAACCAAGTGAAATATAATATGGAGAGTGTTCAATATCTAGGATAGAGCTATTATATAATGATAATGATAGATAAATTTACATTAAATATATATATTTAATTCATGGAATTTAGACTGCGACTGCTGGGTTTCATAGAGTTTTTTTTTCCAGAATAACAATCATCAGGCAGTTAAGAAAATGAAATGAATCGAAAATCGAAAAAATACAGAAAAAAAACCGCTGGGATTTTGTATGCTTCTTTTCGTGTGGTTGTAAGTGTGTAAGTGTATGGGTGTGAGTGTGGGTGTGTGGGTTGCTTGTGTGGGTTATAGTTGCGTATTAATGCGTTTTTGTCTTTGAGTGAATTTATAAACGCAGCGCGTTGTTTCAGCCGGATATGAATTCGCATGAGTATCGCAACATTATTTTATTTCTGTATGGATAGGTGACTATAGCTAAAGAACAAAACATCCTCATCACACACACACACACACACACACACGCACACATACATACATACATATATATATATATATATATATATATATATATGCAGTTATATTTTTTCGTTTTAATTATTACAATTTTGTTTGTAAGAAGGAGCTGAAAACTTATTAGCTGAACTAAGAAGTGAATACCTATTCTTTATTAAAGAATTTAATAACGATGTTCCACATGAGTTGATCGAGCAGAAACTTTTGGGCACCCCTTAATCTATCCGTGAGAAAATATTTCCAACATCTAATCATAATTTTACCCTGATATAAAAAATCTTTACAAAAAGAAACAATCCTGATTTTTTTTTTTTTTTTTTAAACACACTGCTGAAAAATAAATAATATCCATAAAGTAGGAATCATATTTAAGGGTTCCTGCTGATGAGTTTAATTGTGGTACGGCTTCTTTGTTTAAAGGCATCTCAAACTTTGCAGCTTATTTAATGACAAAGCTTTCTTTGTAGAAGGGTAGTAATGGTACTATTTAACCTATGTAGCTGGTAGGGATAAGATGTTCATACCTTTCTCAAAGATATTCGTCCGAAAGGGAACATAATAGCCCGAATAGATCTCGAATTCGCTATGATGTTGTAGTTCAGAATTTTAGCCATTAAGCCACGGTGACTTTCAATTCTGTGGTTGTATGGCACAAACAGATATATATATATATGTATATATATATATATATATATATATATATATATATATATATAAACAATGAGGTCCTTGTTCTGACCCTAAATTGCATTTACTGGTCAGGTTCAGGCTTTGGACTTTGGGGGAGTGGGGAGTACCCCTGCATTGTCATTACTTCCCTGACGGGGGTTGTAGCACCTGTTAGGCTTCCATATATGGGTCAAATAGATCTGTTTAAAAATTATCCGTATTCGATATGGATACTTGATACCATATAATTGGGAATTATTTGTATTAAGAACAGTTCCTAGGAGCTGTGATTGCTTACTAAGAATTATAATTAGTTTCTTGAAACCATAAAACTACACGCGAAAAAATTACGATTATAATTTACAAGTACCACCCATTTCTTGTGGACAGAGTATTCGTCAATAGCCCAGGAGACTGGGGTTCAATCTTTGGTTGAGTCATACCAAAGACTCAAAAAGGTTATTTGATACCACCTTGGTTAACACTCAACATTGTTAGATACGGATCAAGAGTAAAGTGGAGTAAAGTGGAGCAATTCAGGGAAAGGAGAAACGCTCTTCGGTGTAGTCGCTATCAAAACGGGAGCCTTCGGGTCGTCCTTTACCATGGTCGACAACAAATGGTCATATACTTATTAGGATTTGATAAGAATGCTTTAGACCATATAATCGTGTGCAAATCATTTGTGTTAAATAGATACATTTCATATAACATGTAGAAAAATCTTTTTTAAAAAAATAACTCCAAAAAGTGTAAATGTAAGAATGCAATGAATGTAATTCCCAAACCTCTAGGCATAAAATAACCTAGGTGATTGGACATGTCGTTAAAATCAATGAATCAATCTATCAATAAAAAGTTACTCTCACTGATATCTAGTCAATATGTAGAAAAATGACGAAATAAATCCACATATAATGATAAACTATTTATAATCAGAAAGAACTTAAAAAATAAAGGAATTTCCAAATTTACTTGTTTGGCAGATGCTCACAATAATAGGGCACGAAATAATCTTTAAAATCGGCTTGCGAAACAGGTTTCCTATCCTTCTCACCGTATGAGGGGGTTTCAGAAACTTAGAGCTTAACCTAGTCGACTGAGGTTGTAGAATACACCGACCGCTTCTCTGCAGATGGGTAAGACTCCCCCAATGAATGCATCCTTTAATTGACATCGCTGCTAGGTCCATTCTGGTCTGAAGAGGT